>JZKD02S0508268.1:0-16863 GCA_000966675.3 Picea glauca
ATGTGTGAATGTGCTTGTGAATGACTTCTTGAGGTGTATATATAATTTTTCTAGATAACCTCTTTCCTTAATTTCAGGGCTTCTTGAATTTCTTGTTATAACTACTTTACCCTTTTATTAATTAACTTGTAACCAACTAGGGGTTTCTTAACCATTCTTTGGGGCTTCTAACTTCACAAGGCCATAACTCCTCAATCATGAGGAGACACATGGCGTGCCACCTATCACTGGAAACGACTTGACGATGACTATCCATCTATGAGTGAGTTACCTACATTTACATTTTTCTTCATGACCTTTTTCCTTGATCAAATTCGAGTTTCATAACCATACCTTTGGGGCTACCAGACTTATTCAAGGGTTGACAACGATGACAACCAATCTTTAAACATCTCAGTGGACCAACAAGACCAATGGTGAGGGACCACTCCACCAGAATGACCTAATCTACCTAAGGAGAGTTCCAGTCAACCAACGAGTAAGTCAATTACTTGGTATGGCTCGTACGACCATGTGAGGATGCTGTATGACTCTATAGATGAAAGAAAAATGCCCCAGAGGGTTGTTCATTGACCGGGTAGGAGAAATTTCGCCCAACGATGTTTTAATATGCCCAAGCATGCAACAATTCAACCCAGGCAATATTAAATCTGTCTAACAATGTTTAGAATCACCCATGCATAAAGAAATTCTCCCCATACAAGGGAAAATTGACCAACAATCAAATGAAACACTTAGGAAAAGAGAAGTGTCATGTGGGGAAGGAGAAACACTCGACCATCAAGATAAATGCGGTTGATAGATTAGAGAATGAGCACTCTACTTTGAGGAAAGAGAAAACACCCAACAACTATCTAAACCAAATTAGAAACTCCCTATCAAGTAGTAACAACTCTGAAAGGAGAATTGTCTGATTCCAAGATCTGGACGATGGAAAACAAGAGTTGTTAAAAGTGTATTTGCTTCATTAACCAATGTAGTTTGTAGACTAACTTCCCAGTAGGAAAAGCAATGAGTTCCTAACTTCATTAAATTATCAACAGAGGTATATTAACTAGTGAGTAGATGTTAAAATGAAACCATAACTCAATGAATCGCCCATTAACCAACACAACAGTATATCCAACAAATTAAATGGGAAAACCAAATTCTAATGGGCTCAGTGTATTCATATCAACAATCTTTAGTACAATCCTCTCCTCCTATAAGTGCTCCCTTTCTTGGCCAAAAGACCCTTTGCAAATGAGAGGGAATGAGGAAATAGGGAAAGCTCGGGGGTAAGGGAAGGCCAACAGACATGGCTCTTCACTTCGAATTCCTTATCCTTCTCCTCTATTATTCATTTCATTAAATTCTCAAAAAAATATCTTTCCTCACACTTTCATTTTTGTCTTATTTGACTTTACATTTGCATTGTATTTTACATAGTTTGTTAACCTTCATCGCTATTGAATTACATCGTAGGCACTGAGTCTTACAACCATTCTTGGTTCGTATCCATTTTGGATCACATGATCCAGATTGGATCATTATATTATTTGTCATCTATCTCGAAGCTTTCACAGTGGAAAAAATTGGAGGAACTAGCTTGCAAAGTTATTTTAGTGGCACTTCCCAATTTGGAAAATTGGGCTCCATAACCTTTCGAGGCCATTTTGAGGTATTAAATGGAAATTTTTGGGGTTCTGGTGTCCAAACTTTGTGCCCACACACCTACTAGTGTTCTACACTGAGAGACCTTTTCAATGGTGGGTCCAACTCCTCAATCAGAGATCATATGCAAAAGTTATGACCATCGAAGGTTTACCTACCGTGTTGACCACCATGGTACAAGAGGATGCCACATCAACCCCTGTTACTCATGCATATGGGGCTAGACACGTAATTTGTAATTTCAAGAAGATTATAGAAGGTCCAAAACCCTATCATAATTGAGGGTGGAGGAAGTCAAAACCATACCCCTAGATGGATATCGAGCTATGTTAAATATCGGGCCACTAGGAGGAGAAGGGGTTCCATTCTATGTTATTATATTTTATTCCATAATAGAGCAAAACAATTGGGAGTGGGAAATTAGAGAGTATAACAGAGGGGGTTAATGTTATGTAGCAGCCTAACATGCTACATAACTTAGGTAACTCCATAGAGAGTGCTTTCTCCCTTGTACTTGAATTTTGTTCCATACCATAAAAAAAAGAGCAGAGTAGCTTCACCTTTTAGCTAGGTTTTCTCCTGTAAGGGTTTCCCAAAGCAAATCTTTTTGTTATTTTTTGTATGGTGTGTGATTGTATTTTATTGGTCTCTATTTTTTGCATTTTATCTATTTCATGCATAAGCATAAAATCAGTAACTAAATATTATGGAATCTAAAGGAATTTAACCTTCATAGCATAGATTTCAATTTTATTTATCAGATCTGTTGTGAAGAACTGTTCCAATAGAATATCCATGACAATTTATAGATCATCACACCTCCCCACTGAGAGGCTTTTTGGTCTCCAAACTCTCGAGGAAACCAATCTGGATCATTGTAATTTGATCCACTTCTCTTGAATGTGGCTCTGAGACCGACTCCTAGTTGTAGCTCTAACTTTGGCTCTAGCTCTAGCTCGTGGATCTAGTTGTTGGCTTTGGTCCTTGGCTATGGCTCTCGCTCAGGTTATGGCTTGCTTTTTCTTGCAATGGACAACTATGTTCACAAATAGAACTCTGGACTCAACATCCATTCCCATATTCCTCTCTACCCTAGAGACAATCCATCTTGGTTGCCATTGAATCCAAATCAAATGTCAGTATATGTTCATTGTGACCCCAACAAGTTATGACATCATGTATCCGTCCCTCAAAAGGAAGTGTGACAAGCATTCTATTGCTAGGATAAGTTGCTTCCCATTGTGGAAACAACTTTGGTGCCTGCACATGCTTGAAATCACTTCATGGAGTTCTCAAGAACTCCTCCCTCCAAGGTCATTGACCCCCATGCATCAGTATCTGGCACATATCCAGGAAAAAAAAATATTTTGGAAAAATGTAGGTAGCAATTGGTATGGTGTTACCTTGGTGGTTGGCATCCACTCATTGTCCTCTTCAATGGTGATGCAGACCTCTTGTGTTGTTATCTCCCCTTGGATGACATCTTCTCCTTGAATTAGAGATGTAGGTAGCTCTTCACCTCATGTACTCTTCACTTTCCACACTCTTTTCATGGTTGTGTGGTTTCTGGGGTGAAGCTCTAGGTGAAGTTTCCAACACTTCACTTCCCAATGTTCACTCAATTTGCAATGGTGGAAAATTTTCCTTTTGTTGCTTCAAGGACTGCTTTTCATACACCTCCTCTCCATGTGCCTTTTTCGTTATTGGATTGGAGAAGTCTTCTTGCCATTGATCCTCTAAAACCATCCATGCTTATGGAATATGGCTTGCTTCTCCCAACAAGATGCCTCATGATGGCCTCTCTTTCCACAGTGTGAACATGCTTTTGCATACCAATAGATGGAATCAATATGGCCTCTCTTCTTGAAAAAATTACAAACAAGGAATGTCTTGCTTGATGTAGATCTCTTGGTCTTCTTTTTCTTTCCTTGGTTGAGCTTCTCGATGCCTTCTCTGAGTGCAGGTGTAGGTCGAGCCTTTGAGATATTCTCATTTCTACCTTTGTTCAATCTATCACAAGAAGGATGAGGTGGAAGTGGGTTGCCACCTTCACTTAGCATTGTTGCTCTTTGTTTTGTTGAGAAAGCCAATTCTGGCATGTCTTTGGACTTTACAAAAATAATCTCCATGGGCATCAGATTTTCCATTTTACCATCAAATCCCATGCCTTCATGATTGACCCACAATGTGGCTATAATGGGGATAAAGATGCCTTGTCTTCTCATTCCTAGCCCTTGTCCATCACATCCCATATGCCTTAGTAACTTGGAGCTAATGCCTCTGGTATGCTTCTCAACTTCACTAAAATGCTCATGAGAGAAATCCAAATAAGGTGAGATTACCGAAGTGGTCTCCATCGTGGTGTTGGCTTCTGCAATGGATATGGAAAGTGGCCCTGCTTCTTGGTTCTCTTGAATAGTTGCTTGGAGCCTTTCCAAGGCCTCTTCTATCTCTACCAACTCTTGTTGTAGCTGAGCCATCATCTATGTGAACATATCCTCTTTCCAGTTACCCATTTGGATGACCTTCTCACCAAGGTATATAAGTTGCACTCTATGTTTCTCCCAATATGTCCTGAATATAGTGAGGGATTCTTGGCATTCTTCAAACTTCTTCTTTAGTAATGGAAACAATTTGGTAGAGGTCTCAAGGTGCTTCTCCATATCTTCCATCCTTTGGTTGAACATTTGAACTTGTTCCTTCAATAATTCATTCTTTTCCTAGAAGCTCAACATTGGTGGCCCTCAAAGATTCTAACTTGTCTTTGCTTGCCTTACCCATGTTGAGTTCTGCAATGTTCTCTTCAAAGTTTTGGCAATTGTGTCTTGGTCAAGGATGCAATTACTTTGATACCATCTAATCCATAATCGAGGGACCTATAGCCCACTCAATTCACCAACACAGTTTCTTTGCGGAAATATCTTTCTTATCTCTGTCTCGGCTCTATCCTCAAGCGTGTACACAAATCTCTTCAATGACCTTGTTTTTCAATGGCATGTAAATTCTACATCATACTCAAGATGAATGGATGCATCTTTCTCTACGTAACCAATGGGATCTTTTGAGTTTTAGCTCCTACATTTGATGCTATTAGGAGTGCAACAACCAACAGTAAACCCCTCATTGCTCACTATTCTTATGAAATATATGTGAGATTGGTTTGTTGGTTACTCTTGGCGATTATGATATCCGTATTGAAATAAATAATGTAAGAACTCTTACTTTAAAGTTCATAAATCCTTGTGCAATATTCCTTGGTGATTCAATGTAGAATTATAATGCAATAACATGGATTTATTTCTCAGCAATGAATGTAACACCGTGAAAATTTTCTTATAATCCTTATAGAACCACTTAGTTCAAGAAATTACTTGAAAAAGAGGGGATATTAGGATGATCCCTAGAATTCGTTCTATGGCTTGATTCTATAAGCTCCTTAGTTTGAAAAATTGCATTCATTATAAGTTATAAACAAAACCACACTCTACAATAAATGAAGTGATTACCACTACAATGCAAAAGATAAAGTAGTTTTGATTCACCGGTAGAGTACCATATGCTCCATTCTCATAGACTCTCAAACATGATACAACCTACAAAGATGCATCCAAATCAATATGAAAATGGTTGATGTTGGAAAGGCTAGGCATTGTGTAATGTTCCTAACTTGACTAGTCTGGGAAACGCTGATAATCTAATGTATCTACTATAGATAATTGATTGTTACAACATATAAATGACTATATATATGATAAATGAGACAAAAGACTACATATCTTATATTATGATATCTTTGTGAGTACAATGTCGCATGCGGCTGAATAAAAATGAATCACTTGGCTAGATCAAATGACAAAAGGATATTAGCCAGAATACAATAAGCAAACTAAATGATAGTAACCGATAATAGATGAGCACTATAGGGTCAATGGATGAGTTGGAACTATGGCAGATTGCACGGTAACTGCTAAAAGTCTAGAAAGTTCGCTCTGGTGGCTAAACCTCTCGAAATAGCCTGGAAACTGTCCCAAATGGTGTTCCATGCTCTAGCTCTCAGTCCTGGTGACTGGCCGATCCCTCTGCAGGTGTGTCTGGACCTCGGATGGACCCCCCTAGGGGAATGCACCCCTCTCTCACTGGAAAATTGTGACCTAGTGATTCCACCATCGGAATCGATTGAGATGTGTCTCAAAATGATCACCTTGGCCTACTGTGAAATGGGTCAAAAGGGTTTCCCTGGATCTAATCTGATGATCGCTTGGGAACCTTGAATGTTTCCACCCAAAGTGTCGAACTCCCAAGTTTGGAAAATGCACCCTAGATGATTCCTCTATCGAAATCTGACGAGGAACCAGAAAAAAGATGAACCTTGCCTTCCTCTCAACTGATTCGGAGGGGAATCTCTAAACTCTCCCTAGATGGGACAAGTCGATCCACTAAACCTACTCAGAAGTTGCGCCCTCACCCTGAATAAGTGCACCATTGCTGCTAGAACTTGTGTAAATGTTGTTGAAGAATGATGGAAGACATGGATGATCTTCCCAGTGACTAGGGTGTGTCTCTCAACATCGAAATCAACCAACTTGTGTCCTCCTCATGGAATTCATTGAACTATCTCTCCTGAGATGCGCCTCTCTCCTCAATGACAAGTCAAAATATGAATAATGATGAATTAGGTTGTTGACCCTTCTCTAATAGTTGCTTGAAACCCTAATTCATTGTGGAAACCCTAATTCACTGTTGACTTCTAATTTTGTCTCGTTTGTTCTATTTTTATCCAAAATTGGCTTTAAATCACTTTTAACCACTTTTAGCTCACTGTCACTTTCCAAACATATCACCTTTGACTGGAGTGACCTCTAGTAACCCTGTTTACCCCTTTCTTGCCCTGGCTATAGTATAATAGGGTGGTTTAGACCATTAAGCCTCCTCTCTGGAGCTCTTATTTGGAAAGGGACATTACAGTCCCCCCTTCCCGAAATTGCTTGTCCTCAGGCAATACCAATCCAGGGTGTTGCAACACCTGCTCGCTCTCCCAAGTAGCGTCCTCTACTGAAATCCCTCTCCATCTGATCAAACACTCTTTGATGACCCTGCTCCTCAGTTTCCGATCCCGAAACTCCAATACCTCCTCCAGAACCAACTCTAATTGTCCCTCCTTATCCAATGGGGGAAGCTCCTCTGATGTGCTAATGAATTTTCCCACTATATTTTTGAGGCAAGATACGTGGAACACATTATGAATCTTTCTCCCCTCTAGAAGCTCTAGCTCATAAGCAACCTCGTCTACTCGGGGCATGATCCTATAAGGGCCATAAAATCTGAGCTTGAGATTCTCGGCCCCACTCTTCTTCAGAGATGACCGTCTGTAAGGTTGGAGTCTCAAGAAAACTAGATCCCCAATGTCAGAGTTGTGCTCTATCTTGTGTCTGTCCGCACTCATCTTCTGTTAGTTATGTGTCCTCTGCAGCTTCTCTTTCAACAACTTGAGAATCTCCTAACTCTCTATGATCCAATCCTTGGCCTTGGGATCTCTTCTCTCCCCGAAAACCATTCCTACCAAAGTGGGAGCATCATATCCATACAATGCTCAAAAGGGTGTCATACCAATGGACATGTGGAAAATGGTGTTGTAGCAATGCTCTTCTAAATGTAGCCACTTGACCCATGTTCTTTGTTGTCAACCAACATAATTCCTCAAATATCCTTTAACCCACTTGTTGACGATCTCGGTCTACCCATTTGTCTGAGGGTGATAGCTGGTGTTGGGTGTCAGCTCTGTCCCCACAAATCTAAACAACTCTCTCCAGAATGTCCCAATGAACCGATTGTCCCTGTCACTGATGATGTTCCTCAGCAACCCATGAAGTTTGAAGACCTCCCTGAAGAATAGCTCGGCTACCTGAACTGCGATGTACACTGTCGGTATAGCATAGAAGTGATCAAACTTGGTCAACCTGTCGACCACTACATAGATACAATCCTTACCCTGGACCTTGGGTAGGCCTGTGATGAAGTCCATCGATATGCATTCCCATTTCTGCTCTGGAATGGGGAGTGGCTGAAGTAGCCCTGTTGGAAGAGTATGCTCTAACTTGTTATGCTGGAAAGTGACATACTCACTGATGTGTTTCATAACATCTTGTTTGAGGCCCTTCCATGAGAACCTCTCCCTGATATGTCTGTAGGTTTTGAAAAAACCCTAATGGCTTGCTAGCGGTGAATCATGAACGGTTGTGAGGATCTTCTTCTTGAGCCTCGAATCTGGCACCAAGTAGACTTTTTCCTTGTAGATTATGACATCATCAATAATCATATACCTGTCATCTTGTATCTGCGCATCCATAACCTCACAAGCGAACTTGTTCTCGGAATATTCCACTGACAAGTGGGATTTCCAATCTCTTCCTTGGCGAAGCATCCAAGGTTTAAGATCTCTTCCTTGGCGAAGCCAGCTAATGGTGTAGGGATGTGGGTGCAGTGTTGTTGGCAGGTCCAACCACTTGATGACCTTTGATGAAATCAGGTTCTTCTGACTATCGTTATCGACAATGAAATGAAGCGAAGCCCCCTTTACCCACATCTGTGAGTGAAAGAGGACTTCCCCCTCCTTTGGTTCTTCTGGTTCGATTGGTCGGACTTTGGTGGTAGCGACAGTGGTATTGGGTTCAACATAAATGATCTACTTCCCTCCTTCGGTATTTGATTCAAAATCCAAATTGGCCTCTGACTCGGAAGCTTTTAGCTCGACCACGAGTGACTACTTAGAGCATCATTCNATGTGTGAATGTGCTTGTGAATGACTTCTTGAGGTGTATATATAATTTTTCTAGATAACCTCTTTCCTTAATTTCAGGGCTTCTTGAATTTCTTGTTATAACTACTTTACCCTTTTATTAATTAACTTGTAACCAACTAGGGGTTTCTTAACCATTCTTTGGGGCTTCTAACTTCACAAGGCCATAACTCCTCAATCATGAGGAGACACATGGCGTGCCACCTATCACTGGAAACGACTTGACGATGACTATCCATCTATGAGTGAGTTACCTACATTTACATTTTTCTTCATGACCTTTTTCCTTGATCAAATTCGAGTTTCATAACCATACCTTTGGGGCTACCAGACTTATTCAAGGGTTGACAACGATGACAACCAATCTTTAAACATCTCAGTGGACCAACAAGACCAATGGTGAGGGACCACTCCACCAGAATGACCTAATCTACCTAAGGAGAGTTCCAGTCAACCAACGAGTAAGTCAATTACTTGGTATGGCTCGTACGACCATGTGAGGATGCTGTATGACTCTATAGATGAAAGAAAAATGCCCCAGAGGGTTGTTCATTGACCGGGTAGGAGAAATTTCGCCCAACGATGTTTTAATATGCCCAAGCATGCAACAATTCAACCCAGGCAATATTAAATCTGTCTAACAATGTTTAGAATCACCCATGCATAAAGAAATTCTCCCCATACAAGGGAAAATTGACCAACAATCAAATGAAACACTTAGGAAAAGAGAAGTGTCATGTGGGGAAGGAGAAACACTCGACCATCAAGATAAATGCGGTTGATAGATTAGAGAATGAGCACTCTACTTTGAGGAAAGAGAAAACACCCAACAACTATCTAAACCAAATTAGAAACTCCCTATCAAGTAGTAACAACTCTGAAAGGAGAATTGTCTGATTCCAAGATCTGGACGATGGAAAACAAGAGTTGTTAAAAGTGTATTTGCTTCATTAACCAATGTAGTTTGTAGACTAACTTCCCAGTAGGAAAAGCAATGAGTTCCTAACTTCATTAAATTATCAACAGAGGTATATTAACTAGTGAGTAGATGTTAAAATGAAACCATAACTCAATGAATCGCCCATTAACCAACACAACAGTATATCCAACAAATTAAATGGGAAAACCAAATTCTAATGGGCTCAGTGTATTCATATCAACAATCTTTAGTACAATCCTCTCCTCCTATAAGTGCTCCCTTTCTTGGCCAAAAGACCCTTTGCAAATGAGAGGGAATGAGGAAATAGGGAAAGCTCGGGGGTAAGGGAAGGCCAACAGACATGGCTCTTCACTTCGAATTCCTTATCCTTCTCCTCTATTATTCATTTCATTAAATTCTCAAAAAAATATCTTTCCTCACACTTTCATTTTTGTCTTATTTGACTTTACATTTGCATTGTATTTTACATAGTTTGTTAACCTTCATCGCTATTGAATTACATCGTAGGCACTGAGTCTTACAACCATTCTTGGTTCGTATCCATTTTGGATCACATGATCCAGATTGGATCATTATATTATTTGTCATCTATCTCGAAGCTTTCACAGTGGAAAAAATTGGAGGAACTAGCTTGCAAAGTTATTTTAGTGGCACTTCCCAATTTGGAAAATTGGGCTCCATAACCTTTCGAGGCCATTTTGAGGTATTAAATGGAAATTTTTGGGGTTCTGGTGTCCAAACTTTGTGCCCACACACCTACTAGTGTTCTACACTGAGAGACCTTTTCAATGGTGGGTCCAACTCCTCAATCAGAGATCATATGCAAAAGTTATGACCATCGAAGGTTTACCTACCGTGTTGACCACCATGGTACAAGAGGATGCCACATCAACCCCTGTTACTCATGCATATGGGGCTAGACACGTAATTTGTAATTTCAAGAAGATTATAGAAGGTCCAAAACCCTATCATAATTGAGGGTGGAGGAAGTCAAAACCATACCCCTAGATGGATATCGAGCTATGTTAAATATCGGGCCACTAGGAGGAGAAGGGGTTCCATTCTATGTTATTATATTTTATTCCATAATAGAGCAAAACAATTGGGAGTGGGAAATTAGAGAGTATAACAGAGGGGGTTAATGTTATGTAGCAGCCTAACATGCTACATAACTTAGGTAACTCCATAGAGAGTGCTTTCTCCCTTGTACTTGAATTTTGTTCCATACCATAAAAAAAAGAGCAGAGTAGCTTCACCTTTTAGCTAGGTTTTCTCCTGTAAGGGTTTCCCAAAGCAAATCTTTTTGTTATTTTTTGTATGGTGTGTGATTGTATTTTATTGGTCTCTATTTTTTGCATTTTATCTATTTCATGCATAAGCATAAAATCAGTAACTAAATATTATGGAATCTAAAGGAATTTAACCTTCATAGCATAGATTTCAATTTTATTTATCAGATCTGTTGTGAAGAACTGTTCCAATAGAATATCCATGACAATTTATAGATCATCACACCTCCCCACTGAGAGGCTTTTTGGTCTCCAAACTCTCGAGGAAACCAATCTGGATCATTGTAATTTGATCCACTTCTCTTGAATGTGGCTCTGAGACCGACTCCTAGTTGTAGCTCTAACTTTGGCTCTAGCTCTAGCTCGTGGATCTAGTTGTTGGCTTTGGTCCTTGGCTATGGCTCTCGCTCAGGTTATGGCTTGCTTTTTCTTGCAATGGACAACTATGTTCACAAATAGAACTCTGGACTCAACATCCATTCCCATATTCCTCTCTACCCTAGAGACAATCCATCTTGGTTGCCATTGAATCCAAATCAAATGTCAGTATATGTTCATTGTGACCCCAACAAGTTATGACATCATGTATCCGTCCCTCAAAAGGAAGTGTGACAAGCATTCTATTGCTAGGATAAGTTGCTTCCCATTGTGGAAACAACTTTGGTGCCTGCACATGCTTGAAATCACTTCATGGAGTTCTCAAGAACTCCTCCCTCCAAGGTCATTGACCCCCATGCATCAGTATCTGGCACATATCCAGGAAAAAAAAATATTTTGGAAAAATGTAGGTAGCAATTGGTATGGTGTTACCTTGGTGGTTGGCATCCACTCATTGTCCTCTTCAATGGTGATGCAGACCTCTTGTGTTGTTATCTCCCCTTGGATGACATCTTCTCCTTGAATTAGAGATGTAGGTAGCTCTTCACCTCATGTACTCTTCACTTTCCACACTCTTTTCATGGTTGTGTGGTTTCTGGGGTGAAGCTCTAGGTGAAGTTTCCAACACTTCACTTCCCAATGTTCACTCAATTTGCAATGGTGGAAAATTTTCCTTTTGTTGCTTCAAGGACTGCTTTTCATACACCTCCTCTCCATGTGCCTTTTTCGTTATTGGATTGGAGAAGTCTTCTTGCCATTGATCCTCTAAAACCATCCATGCTTATGGAATATGGCTTGCTTCTCCCAACAAGATGCCTCATGATGGCCTCTCTTTCCACAGTGTGAACATGCTTTTGCATACCAATAGATGGAATCAATATGGCCTCTCTTCTTGAAAAAATTACAAACAAGGAATGTCTTGCTTGATGTAGATCTCTTGGTCTTCTTTTTCTTTCCTTGGTTGAGCTTCTCGATGCCTTCTCTGAGTGCAGGTGTAGGTCGAGCCTTTGAGATATTCTCATTTCTACCTTTGTTCAATCTATCACAAGAAGGATGAGGTGGAAGTGGGTTGCCACCTTCACTTAGCATTGTTGCTCTTTGTTTTGTTGAGAAAGCCAATTCTGGCATGTCTTTGGACTTTACAAAAATAATCTCCATGGGCATCAGATTTTCCATTTTACCATCAAATCCCATGCCTTCATGATTGACCCACAATGTGGCTATAATGGGGATAAAGATGCCTTGTCTTCTCATTCCTAGCCCTTGTCCATCACATCCCATATGCCTTAGTAACTTGGAGCTAATGCCTCTGGTATGCTTCTCAACTTCACTAAAATGCTCATGAGAGAAATCCAAATAAGGTGAGATTACCGAAGTGGTCTCCATCGTGGTGTTGGCTTCTGCAATGGATATGGAAAGTGGCCCTGCTTCTTGGTTCTCTTGAATAGTTGCTTGGAGCCTTTCCAAGGCCTCTTCTATCTCTACCAACTCTTGTTGTAGCTGAGCCATCATCTATGTGAACATATCCTCTTTCCAGTTACCCATTTGGATGACCTTCTCACCAAGGTATATAAGTTGCACTCTATGTTTCTCCCAATATGTCCTGAATATAGTGAGGGATTCTTGGCATTCTTCAAACTTCTTCTTTAGTAATGGAAACAATTTGGTAGAGGTCTCAAGGTGCTTCTCCATATCTTCCATCCTTTGGTTGAACATTTGAACTTGTTCCTTCAATAATTCATTCTTTTCCTAGAAGCTCAACATTGGTGGCCCTCAAAGATTCTAACTTGTCTTTGCTTGCCTTACCCATGTTGAGTTCTGCAATGTTCTCTTCAAAGTTTTGGCAATTGTGTCTTGGTCAAGGATGCAATTACTTTGATACCATCTAATCCATAATCGAGGGACCTATAGCCCACTCAATTCACCAACACAGTTTCTTTGCGGAAATATCTTTCTTATCTCTGTCTCGGCTCTATCCTCAAGCGTGTACACAAATCTCTTCAATGACCTTGTTTTTCAATGGCATGTAAATTCTACATCATACTCAAGATGAATGGATGCATCTTTCTCTACGTAACCAATGGGATCTTTTGAGTTTTAGCTCCTACATTTGATGCTATTAGGAGTGCAACAACCAACAGTAAACCCCTCATTGCTCACTATTCTTATGAAATATATGTGAGATTGGTTTGTTGGTTACTCTTGGCGATTATGATATCCGTATTGAAATAAATAATGTAAGAACTCTTACTTTAAAGTTCATAAATCCTTGTGCAATATTCCTTGGTGATTCAATGTAGAATTATAATGCAATAACATGGATTTATTTCTCAGCAATGAATGTAACACCGTGAAAATTTTCTTATAATCCTTATAGAACCACTTAGTTCAAGAAATTACTTGAAAAAGAGGGGATATTAGGATGATCCCTAGAATTCGTTCTATGGCTTGATTCTATAAGCTCCTTAGTTTGAAAAATTGCATTCATTATAAGTTATAAACAAAACCACACTCTACAATAAATGAAGTGATTACCACTACAATGCAAAAGATAAAGTAGTTTTGATTCACCGGTAGAGTACCATATGCTCCATTCTCATAGACTCTCAAACATGATACAACCTACAAAGATGCATCCAAATCAATATGAAAATGGTTGATGTTGGAAAGGCTAGGCATTGTGTAATGTTCCTAACTTGACTAGTCTGGGAAACGCTGATAATCTAATGTATCTACTATAGATAATTGATTGTTACAACATATAAATGACTATATATATGATAAATGAGACAAAAGACTACATATCTTATATTATGATATCTTTGTGAGTACAATGTCGCATGCGGCTGAATAAAAATGAATCACTTGGCTAGATCAAATGACAAAAGGATATTAGCCAGAATACAATAATCAAACTAAATGGTAGTAACCGATAATAGATGAGCACTATAGGGTCAATGGATGAGTTGGAACTATGGCATCTTGCACGGTAACTGCTAAAAGTCTAGAAAGTTCGCCCTGGTGGCTAAACCTCTCGAAATAGCCTGGAAACTGTCCCAAATGGTGTGCCATGCTCTAGCTCTCAGTCCTGGTGACTGGCCGATCCCTCTGCAGGTGTGTCTGGACCTCGGATGGACCCCCCTAGGGGAATGTACCCCTCTCTCACTGGAAAATTGTGCCCTAGTGATTCCACCATCGGAATCGATTGAGATGTGTCTCAAAATGATCACCTTGGCCTACTGTGAAATGGGTCAAAAGGGTTTCCCTGGATCTAATTTGATGATCGCTTGGGAACCTCGAATGTTTCCACCCAAAGTGTCGAACTCCCAAGTTTGGAAAATGCACCCCAGATGATTCCTCTATCGAAATCTGATGAGGAACCAGAAAAAAGATGAACCTTGCCTTCCTCTCAACTGATTCAGAGGGGAATCTCTAAACTCTCCCTAGATGGGACAAGTCGATCCACTAAACCTACTCAGAAGTTGCACCCTCACCCTGAATAAGTGCGCCATTGCTGCTAGAACTTGTGTAAATGTTGTTGAAGAATGATGGAAGACATGGATGATCTTCCCAGTGACTAGGGTGTGTCTCTCAACATCGAAATCAACCAACTTGTGTCTTCCTCATGGAATTCACTGAACTATCTCTCCTGAGATGCGCCTCTCTCCTCAATGACAAGTCAAAATATGCATAATGATGAATTAGGTTGTTGACCCTTCTCTAATAGTTGCCTGAAACCCTAATTCATTGTGGAAACCCTAATTCACTGTTGACTTCTAATTTTGGATCGTTTGTTCTATTTTTATCCAAAATTGGCTTAAAAGCACTTTTAACCACTTTTAGCTCATTGTCACTTTCCAAACATATCACCTTTGACTGGAGTGACCTCTAGTAACCCTGTTTACCCCTTTCTTGCCCTGGCTATAGTCTAATAGGGTGGTTTAGACCATTAAGCCTCCTCTCTGGAGCTCTTATTTGGAAAGGGACATTACAGTCCTCCCTTCCCGAAATTGCTTGTCCTCAGGCAATACCAATCCAGGGTGTTGCAACACCTGCTCGCTCTCCCAAGTAGCGTCCTCTACTGAAAGCCCTCTCCATCTGATCAAACACTCTTTGATGACCCTGCTCCTCAGTTTCCGCTCCCGAAACTCCAATACCTCCTCCAGAACCAACTCCAATTGTCCCTCCTTATCCAACGGGGGAAGTTCCTCTGATGTGCTAATGAATTTTCCCACTATCTTTTTGAGGCAAGATACGTGGAACACATTATGAATCTTTCTCCCCTCTAGAAGCTCTAGCTCATAAGCAACCTCGTCTACTTGGGGCATGATCCTATAAGGGCCATAAAATCTGAGCTTGAGCTTCTCGGCCCCACTCTTCTTCAGAGATGATCGTCTGTAAGGTTGGAGTCTCAAGAAAACTAGATCCCCAATGTCAGAGTTGTGCTCTATCTTGTGTTTGTCCACACTCATCTTCTGTTAGTTATGTGTCCTCTGCAGCTTCTCTTTCAGCAACTTGAGAATCTCCTAACTCTCTATGATCCAATCCTTGGCCTTGGGATCTCTTCTCTCCCCGAAAAACATTCCTACCAAAGTGGGAGCATCATATCCATACAATGCTCAAAAGGGTGTCATACCAATGGACATGTGGAAAATGGTGTTGTAGCAATGCTCTTCTAAATGTAGCCACTTGACCCATGTTCTTTGTTGTCAACCAACATAATTCCTCAAATATCCTTTAACCCACTTGTTGACGATCTCGGTCTACCCATTTGTCTGAGGGTGATAGCTGGTGTTGGGTGTCAGCTCTGTCCCCACAAATCTAAACAACTCTCTCCAGAATGTCCCAATGAACCGATTGTCCCTGTCACTGATGATGTTCCTCAGCAACCCATGAAGTTTGAAGACCTCCCTGAAGAATAGCTCGGCTACCTGAACTGCGATGTACACTGTCGGTATAGCATAGAAGTGATCAAACTTGGTCAACCTGTCGACCACTACATAGATACAATCCTTACCCTGGACCTTGGGTAGGCCTGTGATGAAGTCCATCGATATGCATTCCCATTTCTGCTCTGGAATGGGGAGTGGCTGAAGTAGCCCTGTTGGAAGAGTATGCTCTAACTTGTTATGCTGGAAAGTGACATACTCACTGATGTGTTTCATAACATCTTGTTTGAGGCCCTTCCATGAGAACCTCTCCCTGATATGTCTGTAGGTTTTGAAAAAACCCTAATGGCTTGCTAGCGGTGAATCATGAACGGTTGTGAGGATCTTCTTCTTGAGCCTCGAATCTGGCACCAAGTAGACTTTTTCCTTGTAGATTATGACATCATCAATAATCATATACCTGTCATCTTGTATCTGCGCATCCATAACCTCACAAGCGAACTTGTTCTCGGAATATTCCACTGACAAGTGGGATTTCCAATCTCTTCCTTGGCGAAGCATCCAAGGTTTAAGATCTCTTCCTTGGCGAAGCCAGCTAATGGTGTAGGGATGTGGGTGCAGTGTTGTTGGCAGGTCCAACCACTTGATGACCTTTGATGAAATCAGGTTCTTCTGACTATCGTTATCGACAATGAAATGAAGCGAAGCCCCCTTTACCCACATCTGTGAGTGAAAGAGGACTTCCCCCTCCTTTGGTTCTTCTGGTTCGATTGGTCGGACTTTGGTGGTAGCGACAGTGGTATTGGGTTCAACATAAATGATCTACTTCCCTCCTTCGGTATTTGATTCAAAATCCAAATTGGCCTCTGACTCGGAAGCTTTTAGCTCGACCACGAGTGACTACTTAGAGCATCATTC
>JZKD02S0508279.1:0-16863 GCA_000966675.3 Picea glauca
AATGGGAGAGTTATGATAAAATGACAAGAGTTTGATCTCTATTTATAAAAATCCTCCTAAAAGTGTTTGTCCACTTAAATTTAGGGTAACCACAAAGTAAGGGGTCAACAACCCTTACTTTTCCCCTTTACATCATCAAATTCAAATTTAACTTTAAAAATGCACATAAGAAAGCCGAATGTGACATCATCCCTTTAAAGGGTGACATTTTGACACCTTTTTTCAAATCATTGGAGTGAAGAATGGAAGTCATTGGGCCTTATAGGGCCTCCCTCTCATGTGCTAGGGTTTCCTCCTTTAATCCAATCCTTCTCCGATCAAAACGTGCCAAGTGTCCTTCACCACCAAAACCTTAGCCCTAGGGTGACGTGAAGCTCCTCAAGTGTAACATTTTGGCCTCAAGAGAAAGATGGTGGGTTGACAATGGGCTAGGGTAGATCCTCAAAGGTGTCTCATAGGAATCTAAAGGCTACCATCATCGTCCAATGTGTGGGCCATGGTATCCAACATATGGGATTCAAACCCTAGGGAAGCCCAAGCTAGTCTTGTTCTTCCAAAACTTTCCACCAACTAGGTCCTTCAAATTCAATGAATATGCCCTCTTAGGATCTCAGGTCAAATGCATTATGATAAGTATACCAAGTCAATAAAATAGCCATCCAAGCATGCGCATCAAAAACCACCTCATCAAACTAAACAAGTGCTCAAAGACCCTATGTAATTTTCCAAGTTTAGGTATTGGAGTGTTGAGAAAGCGAACTTTGGGGTGAATTGTACCTCAAGTTTAGGAGTGTTTCCCAAGTGGACCCCTCTCTAGGTAATGTTGATAAGGTGACATGGATGGGGGAAGACATTTTGGGAATGGGGTTTATGACATACAAGGGATCATAGTGTCTCATTTATGGGTGCCTTTGTAGAGGGTGTGTTGCACCTTTGTTTTCAATGCAACCTTTTTCCATGCCCATTTATTGCCTTTTGTTCTTTTGATATGTTTCCAGGTTGAAGCCAAGGTGGGGCTTCTACCTAAGCATGAAAAACAATTCCCACCTTGAATCTACCTTGGTAACATCATGCTTCCCCAAGTTGAAGACAATGTGTGGCTTCTACCTAATCATGAAAAATGTTTCCCGCACATGCTCCACCTTGGTTGGCATTTTTTATTAGTTATTTTTCACGGGTCCCATCAGTTTCTTATGAGAGACATTTCATTGTCCTCGAGATCCTTGGGAGAGCATCTATAAGGTTCATGATTTGATTTTATCTTTTTCCAGCTACAAGTCTCTGGGCCTTCCGCCCCTTCTTCCCATAAAATGAGGGACAATCCCTTCTCAGGTTAGTACACCTGAAAATCCCAAAAGATAAGGAGATGAGGGGATGAATTGTGGAAAATGGTAAGTATGGTCAATAATGGAACGATGTCCTATCAAGGGGACCTCCTAGTATCAAGTCTATCCCTAAAGGCAACCACTTAATAGGGTGCAATGCCAACCACCAAGGTGAAACAAGGCAAAGAGAATAATTTCGAAGAAAATGTCACATAATCAAAAGCAATTTTAAATGCAACAAACTCAAATGCCTCAAATATTGAAATGATACTCACCATAATACTTGACCTATACCTCATGGAGAAAGACCCATTGTATTCCAGAAGTTAGTTGATGTAATGGATACCCTCATGATGAACCTGAGACTTGTGGTGGTGAGGCAGGTCTCTGTCTGTGGAAGTGGACATTGCTCTACCATATGTCTCTCGATACTCCATGTCTGCAACCTAAGGGCCTCAAGACATCATCTCCTTAGTTATCTTTAAGAAATGGGGATAATAGGGACTTGAAGAGGGTTTTTACATAGGGACTGGTAGATCACCCTCTAGCCTAGGAATTTATGTCTGACTTTCCCACCGGGTTAAAGCACGGCCCTCTAACTTCAATCTAGCAAATGAAATTTTCTACTCTTCCTCTCTATGGTGAACACTAAAATAAACTTCTAGTTATTGCAACCAATGATTTAGTGTTAATGCATTGATATCACCTTAGTATGGATTTATGTCCACTTTTACTTCCATATTGAATAAGGATTGTGAAGGGTTAACGACACTTAAACTCAATTGCTCTTTCTCAGATTCTTTCCACGACTCCTTTCCCGAGTCTTCTCAATCTCTCGATTTCCTCTCCGATCTGATCTCTGAGTTAAAGCCTTCATCATCTCCGAACAGTCTAATATTGTTTACTAGAGACGCCATGAGGAGGTTCATATTGTGACTGATGTTGGTAACTTCTACCTCCAACCTCTCAAATCTCTCTTCTACTGGATCTTAAAGGTTGATATGAATAGACTCGACCGTCATGGCTAGGGTTTCTGCAACTTCTCTTTAGGTTGATTCTCGGATCCTTCAACTTCCCACAAATATCCCAAAATAAAAACATGCTCTTATACCAATATGACCTGTAAACTATCATGGAGGAACATTTTGTCACAACAGATCTAATAAAATACTGAAAATCTTTACTATTAAGGTTATTTTTCCTTTAGATCTCCAAAATATTTAGTTACTTATTTTCTGCTTATGCATGAAATAGATAAAATGCAGAATATAGAGCACAATAAAATACAATCACACCATCCACAAATAATCACAAGATATGACCTAGGAAACCCAATATGGGAGAAAACCCATCTAGAAGGTGAGATTGCTCTGCTCTCTTTTCTCCGATATAGAAATGATGCAAGTACAAAGAAAGAGGCGGTCTTTGTGGAGTTGCCTTTGAACTGTGGAATGTATGGCTGCTACAGAATCTCTCCTCCTTTGTTATTCTCATAGAATACCACTCTCAGATGTTTTTCTCAACTATGGAACAAGACACAATGCAAAATAATGGAACCCCTTCTCCTCCTAGTGGTATGGTATTTAACATAGCCTGATAGCCATCTAGGGATAGGTTTTTGACTTCCTCAACCCTCAATTCTGGTAGGGTTTTGAACCTTCCAAAATATTCTTGAAATCCCTCACATGGCTAGCCCCATATGCATGAGTAACAGGGGATGATGTGGCATCATCTCATACTAGGTTGGTCAACACGATAGGTAAACTTGCGGGAGGCATAACTTTTGCATACGAACTCTGATTGACACAATTTTTGCACCGTTGGAAATTTTTCGATGTAAAGAATAGCATCACGAGGTCCTAGCTATGATGGGAAAGTTTTAATCCCAAAAAATGTTGTTTGATGCCTCAAAATGTTCCTAGAAGGTTCCATCCCCCAATTTTCCCTATTGGGACCTACCACTAAAATGGCCATGCAAGTTGATTCCTCTAATTTTTTTTCACTCTGAAAGTATCAAGATAGATGACAAACAATATAATGATCCAATCTGGATCAGGTGACTTGGGATGTAGGATGTTTTTGGATTCTTTCTAGCTTAAAGGGGATCTTGTCTCCCTAGTGAATTTCCAAACCTTTACTCAAAGCCTGGTCTATTGCTTTACTGAAATAGTTTGGAATGGTGGATCTCCCTCTCTATATTTCTTCTCATTCTTCACAAGAGGGATTTAAGTCCCTCTCTAGACAAACATGTTTATAGATATTTCTATGGGATATAGAGTGTTCACTTGTGGTTTTGGAACAACATGGACTCAAGTGGTATTTGAGGTATCCACAGGTAATTGTAGAGGCATTAAGATATTTTACAAATCAATGGAAAATCGCTAATAACCCTCTCATAAATCATCCATAATATGGAAGTGCAACAATAATAGAAATATAACAAGATAATGAATATCCTTGAAGAACATGGGGAAAAAATCTCAAAAATCGAATGGATTTCTATAAGATAAAACACTATATTCAGTACACAAGTGAAGAATACTCCTCATAAACCATGAATTAGTAAACTTCGGGATAGGTAGAATATAAAGACAATGAATGATATTTTGGATAGCAGCTCAAGGAGCCAAAAGGAAAGAACCAAACTAACATACATCCAGAGGCAAATTTGCAGTAACAAATTTCTCCAATGTGTTACAAATCCACGTGTATTTTGAACGTTTTTTACAGGCTCTATACTTGTCTTGTTAGTATTTATATAGTTATAGCATGAGTGCGAATGAAAGGGATAGATGATAGGGGGGCAATTCAATGATGCCACTGAAAGTTTTATTGAAACAACATGCATATTATCTTTGTAACATTTTGCCATTTTTGGCAACATAATAATACAAATATTTCCCAGTCCCAGATAAAAAAAAAAACTCCTTTACTTCATCTTATAACTGAACCTATGGAAGATAAAACCCCAAAAGAGAAATAAATCCAAGAAATAATCTAGTAGCCCTCTCAATAGAACACCCTGCCTTATCCAAAAAAGGCTAGAACAAAATAAGACCCACACTCACTCAAAAAATGAACTTCCAAGAGAACTCAAAAAATTATGTGTGAAAATACCTCTTCTTCAAGCTATTAAATATATCCATATCTACAATGAAATCATCAAGGAACTCTATATAGAGAGATTGGGAGAAAGAAAGGAGACCCCCATACAATAAATTTCATAGAACAACTTGTTGACCTTATGTTAGGTAAATTATTCACTCCCAAGTACTATCATCTAGGAAGCATTATGGTGGATGTATGCACCAATAAAAACTTGATCCAGAACATCTTGATAGATTTAGGGGCAGTAATAAATGCAATGGAAAAGGATATGATTCTCAATTAAAAATTTGAGAGAGTTGTTAAGGCAGACACCCAATGTCCTCTAACATGCAGATCAATCTACTATCAACCCAAAGGGAGTGTCATAAGATGTCAATGTATCAATTGATTCATGGGAATACCCAACATACTTTACAGTTTTTCAAACCAAGGAAAAACTTAATGGATATCTAGTCATACTTGGTAAACCATGACTAGCCATAGTAGATGCATGTATATGGTGTAGAACAGGGGGATATGACTATTACAAATGGTCTATCACATAAAATACTTACTCTTTACCCCCCTGCAAAACCTTTTATTGATACAAAAACACCACTATATGTAGGACAAGAAGAAGAGGAAGACTTTTTTTAGAACACAATACACCCAATCCTCACAATAAACACTTCTTAGAACTAAAAGGGATAGATGAGGTTACATTCCTCTCAAATTATATGGAAAATTTATATCCTAGTTATGTCCATATTGAAGAATACAATGGAAAAGAGGATGAATAAGAGCATGTATATTCTATTGATATACACAAGACCTACTAGCAATATTTACTTAGTACTTAAATAGAGCACCCATTACTCAAAACAATAGAGATCTCTCCTAATAAAACTCTGAAAATTAGTTGCAAATTGAGTCTTATCAAAGAACAACAATTGTTAGACATTCCCAGAAAACCTAGTTATAACTTTGCTTGGGATTACAAAGACATGCATGGTATTCATCCAAACATGTAAACATAATATATACATCAAGGATGACTCTTTTCCAATTAGACAACCACAAAGAAGAATGAACCCTACACTAAAATACATAATTAAAAATGAATTACAAAAACTTTTGGATGCAAATTTCATTTAACTTATCTCAAATAGTGAATGGGTGTCTCTAGTATTCATTATTCCTAAGAAAGGAGGGAAGTGAAGGATATGTGTGGACTACAAATAAATCAATAAGGCCAGTAGAAAGGTTCATTTCCCTTCACCATTCATTGACCAAGTGTTATATGACTTGTCTAGGAAAAATTCCTTCTCCTTTCTAGATGGGTTTAGTGGGTATAATCAAATTCAAATCATCCTAGGGGACGAAGATAAAACAACATTCACCTACCCTTGGGGAACCTTTTCTTATAGCGTACTCCAATTTGGACTATGTAATGCACCTTCTACCTTTCAAATAGTTATTTTCAACATTTTCTTGAATCTAGTTCATGATAATGTAGAAATATACATGGATGACTTCACTGGTTATGGAAACACATTCCAAGAAAAATTAAAATATATGGAAAATATCCTCAAACATTTCTTGATGAATCTATCCCTAAGTAATGAAAAGTGCTTCATGCTCATGAATGAGGGTGTAGTTCTAGGAAATGACATTTATCCTAGTGGTATTGAGGTAGACCCAACCAAAGTGTCCATAATTCATCAACTACCAATACCTCAAAAAAAAAGATGGTAGAATCTTCCTAGGTCATACAAGCTACTACATAGGGTTTATCAAGGAGTTTAATAAATTGGTATCTCCTTTGTTTACTATCTTATCCAAGAATGCATAATTTTACTAGTCACTAGAATGTCAAAAAGCATTTGAAAACATAAAAGGAAAGTTAATGGTAGACCTTGTTTATATGGCCCTACATGGAATATGTCATTTAACATTCAAATTGATTCCTTTGATATATCCTCAGGTACAATCCTTGTACATCAATAATTTAAAGAGACATTTGACATTTATTACAATAGTAAAAATTTCACAGGGGTAAAACTTGATTACACAATCACAGAAAAAGAGTTTCTTGTTGTAGTTTATGCCAAAATTAAATTTAGTCATTACATCACTTGTTACCCAGTATTTGTGTATATTGACCATTCAACAATCAAATATTTAATGAACAAGATGGTCTTGAATGCAAGGATCATTAGATGGTTGCTATTATTGTAGAAATTTGACCTCACCATGCTTGACAAACAAAGAAAACAAAATTTTCTTACAAATATTTTGACTAGACTAACAGACTATGAAAATTAGGAACTTGTTGATGATTATTTTCTAGATGAGCACCCATTTGTAATCTTAGTGCAAACCCCATGGTTTGTTGACATAGCGAATTATCTAGCTCCAAGAAAATTTCCTCGACACTTTTCTTGAAGAGAGCACTACAATATTTCTATAAAAGGTGCCACATATGCATGGATTAGAGGCTACCTAATTCAGGTGGATATTGGTGGCCACCCACCTATTCCACTAGCTCAAAAGCAAGTTTTCCACCTTGGCATTTTTTCTACAGTTTTTTAGGTCCTAAACTTTTAGGGTCTTTTTGAGGGTCTAAATGATTTTTTCTATCTACTTTTCCATTCAAAATGTGTACTGCTCAGCTAGACCTTTCCAATGGTATATTAAGCGCCCCAAATAGAGATCGTATGCAAAAGTTATGCCCTCGGGAAGTTGGTGTATCAACTACCCCCCATTGGGGCCCACAAACCTTTTAGAATTTCATCTTTTGGGGTTAGGGTTTTCACATTAATTCTTTATGTTAAAAAGGCCTTTCGAGCCTCATTGTAAACACTTCTTCTTGCAATGAGGTATTGTGTGATGTTGCCCCACTAGAAGTTTGTGATGTTCTTTTAGGCCAACCCTATATATGGAAGCATCATGTTAGTTATGAGTCTCGACCCCATAGTGTCATTGTTACTTTGCGAGGTCAACTCTATAGGATACTAGAGGTAGTTCTGACTATTGTCATGACAAAACAGTGCCACAAAGTAATCTCTCATGCCACAAAGTTTATCCTTTTCACAATATGGTCAGAAGATGAACATAAAGACACTACGACCACTACAGACTCTGCCCAAGACCTTTATCTCTAGCAGAAGTAGGTCTAAAAGATTGTATAAGAGAACAAATATATCATTGCTTCACCTACGGGGGTGCCTCTGCACCGCCTAGTCAAGCCAAGCTATAATAGAGCCATTCATAGCTCTATTGGCCATAGCTCTTTTCAGGTGTGCTTGGGGTTCCAACCATTAGCCCCCATAGATATAGCTCCTCGTGTTGAAACTTCACCAACAAAGTCCTTCCACACTCAGGCATATCATGGAGCTATATTGGTTGAACGGATCCAACCACTCCAACAACAGGTTCATGACTTCCTTCAACAAGCTAAGCAGGGCAACTTCTTCAGTAAGGCAAGCGGGTCACCAAGGTTCAAATTCAGAAAAAGATTCTCCATCTCCCATGGGAAATTGACTAAATAGGGACCATTTCTTCCTAAGGCGGGAGGAATTATCCAGGTGGATATCGGTGGCCACCTACCTATTCCATTGGCTGAAAACACAATTTTCCACCTTGGCAGTTTTCTACAATTTTTTAGTTCCTGAACTTCTGGGGCCATTTTGAGGGCCCAAAAAATGTTTTCTATCTACTTTTCCATACTAAATGTGTACTCCTTAGCTAGACCTTTCCAATGGTATATCAATTTCCCCAAATGACGATCGTATGCAAAAGTTACGCCCTTGGGAAGTTGACGTATCAACTACCCCCATCGGGGCCTGCAAATCTTTTGGATTTTCACCTTTTGGGGTTACATCGAGGCCCGCAAACCTTTTGGAATTTCATTTTTTGGGGTTACATCAGGGCCCACAAACCTTTTGGCGTTTCATCTTTTGGGGTTACATTGGGTCCCACAAATCTTTTGGCATTCCATCTTCCGAGGTCAGGGTTTTCTCATTAATGCTTTATGTTAAAAAGGCCTTTCAAGCCTCATTGTAAACACATATTCTTGTGAATGAGTGTAGTCGTCGCATCTCTTCTTAGAGATAATCTACCACTACTCTAGGGATTTCATTTCGCTCTACATTTTTTTTACAGTTCCTGTACATTTCATTCATTAATATAAATTGTGTATTAATGTATCTTTGTGTTTCTTACAATATCTCTATGTGTTTCCTTGTTATATCTCTGCCTTCATTTCATTCTCAGCAAAATCCAGATCATTACCCATTCAAACTTGGGCTAAACCACATACTCTATCAATGCATCAGACAAGATGAGGTAAATGAGATCTAACATGTTTGCCATGATGAACCTTGTGGGGGGCACTTTGATGCAAATAGAACATCCTACAAAGTGCGTCAAGTAGGGTATTATTTCCCAACACCTCACAAGGGCACTAAAGAGTATGTATAACACTATGATTAGTATCAAAGAATGGATAAGCCTACAAAAAGGGATGATATGCCACTACAAATACAAGTCTCAATGGAACCATTTTAAAAATGGGGGTTAGACTTTGTGGGACCCATTGACCAAGAATCCAACCAAAAGGAGCACATATTGGTTTGTACAAATTACTTAACAAAATGGGAAAATGTAAAGTCAATAAAATATGCTAAACAGGAGAAGGTGTCAAAAAATTTATATGAAAAATATCCTTACAAGATTTGGAGTGCCTAGAGATATTGTAATAGAACAAGGGCCTTAGTTTACTTCTAATCTCATTGAAAATCTCATGGACCTATACAAATTTGTCACAAGAAATCAATTGCTTATCATGTTCATGCAAATGGGAAAGTAGAAGTAAAAAATAGAGAATTAGAGAATATCTCGAGAAAGATAGTAAAGCAACACATAAAATACTGGTCAAATAGATACAAATTTGTCACAAGAAATCAATTGCTTATCACCCTCATGCAAATGGGCAAGTAGAAGTAAAAAATAAAGAATTAGAGAATATCTTGAGAAAGAAAGTAAAGAAACACAAAAAATATTGGGCAAATAGATTAATAGAAGTTGTATGGGCATATAACACTACATGGAAGACAATTATAGGGTTAGCACCTTATGATTTGGTTTACGAAATGGTGGTTATACTCCCAATTGAATTCAAATTTCAAACAATTAAAATAGCTCTAGGCATAGCACTAGATCTCTCTAAAGCACAATAAGAGAGTCTAAATAAGATCAATGTGTTGGTCAAGTATAGGCAACAAGCTTTGTTTCATACTAAAATAATCCATCAATACAAAGTAAGGTGGCATGACAAGTATGTCAAGACAAAAATATTCAAAAAAAGAGATTGGGACCTACTCTATGATTCAATATTTAAGGATTTCCAGGGAAAGTTAAAAACAATATGGTTGTGGCCTTATCAAATTGACAGCCAATATGATAATGGATCAGTAAGGCTAAGAACAATAAATGAAGTAAAATTACCTCTTGTCATTAGTGGATGCATGGTTAAACTCTACAACAAGCCACTATTAAAGGAATTTACTTTTCAACTTCAGGGACATCATTTGGATCTAATTGAAAGTAGAAATTAGACTGATGAGAGAGAAAGAGAGAGAGGTCAAACATCAGTTTTTGGGGATTGGTTTTTGTTGCATAGGGGCATGCAACCATCTAGTTGGGGGTGATGATGGGACCTCAAATTTCATTTTACTGCCCATCTTGTTGCCTTAATTTCGATACATTTTTCCTCAAACTCACGACCTTCCTAAGAACATTATTACTTTTCATGACCCACTTTCATGCTTATCTAAATGAATATAATTTGTTTAATCTCAAATGGATGTAATATATGCTTGGTTTTTTAAGTTAAATTGAGGATAATTATGTGATTTTCATTTCTTGAGCTAATGTGGTTTACAAGCAAGGAAGTAATTTAGCATTGATGAATGAATTTGAGAAGGGGGTTTGACCCTCACGCCATTGCTCCTCTTCGATCATTCACCACATGCCAATCAACTGGGTCGGTGAGAAATACAAGGTATTTTTTCCCCTCATGACTTTCAATACTACCAACACTTGAAGGCAACAATAAATTCCCTAGATAGTTTTACTTCCTTCAAGGTCTTGGTATTCAAATTGGTAAAAAAGGGAAAATAGTCATCTTGAATCAACCATGTTGAAAAGAAGGAAATCAAGGGATCACATGCACCAATCAAGGAATTGATTGAATGGGTTACATACAACTCTCTATATCACTACAAGTATAAATAGAGACTTAGATGATAGAATAGGGTATTCAAGTTATCATGTCATTTCCAATTGTTTCTTATAATACTTGTAGGAATTGTATTAGAGAGGCAAAGTTCCATCCTCTCATTTATATGACATTTTATCAATAAGAGAAAGCAAACATTACTAAATTTTTGTGTCTCTAAGAGTTTCTAGGGGTTTCGGGAATTTTCTTGAGTAGGGCCCCTTCAAGGAAAGGACATGGGATCCCTTCTTTCGCTGCATTCCTTGTCTTTAGAATTTTTGTTAGAGATCTAGATAGACTTTTATAGAACAAAGTTGTTGTTTTATGCTAGATTTGTATTTCATTTCCAATGGTGTTTTTATTTCTTGTGTTTCTTTGAGCAATATTTTTATTTCGTGTATTTCTTTGAAGGTGTTTCTTATTTAAATTACAATGATTAGAGCTTTGAAGTGCATTTCATGAATCTATTATATGATAACTAATTCTATAACGATTGATTAATCTAGTAGTTTCATAGTGATCAGTCATTCAAGGAACCTTCTCATTTTGATTAACTTTTCATCCAATAGGCAATGACCCTATCTCCATTTGTCTTTTGGCATACTATAAGAAGAGATGGAAGTGAAAGTCATGGACTTGAGTGAATTAGAATTAAACTAGGATGAGATATCAAAGATGTTTATTTGCCTTGTCAACGTTTTATTAGAGTTTTTAAGTCAAATTAGACTTTGGTAGTTTGCATAAATAGTGCACAACACCTCACAAGTTTGCACAATCCATGCATTGCAATTTAAGGTGAAGCTAAGGACTTCAGTATATCTTGTTGCAACTCTTTGTCCCAACAAC
The DNA here is from genome assembly GCA_000966675.3 of Picea glauca. Classification (NCBI taxonomy): domain Eukaryota; kingdom Viridiplantae; phylum Streptophyta; class Pinopsida; order Pinales; family Pinaceae; genus Picea; species Picea glauca. The sequence goes on from JZKD02S0508279.1 coordinate 11,539, forward strand.
AAAGTGCATTTGTTAACATTTAATTACATTCATTTAATATAACAAAACTAAAAGCATGCATAATAAAGGAAACAATGTAGAAATCATCAAGAGACACCACAATAACATACACATGAGCATAACAATATTCCATTGTATTTGCAAAACAATTATTGCATCTCATAGTAGTGATAAATATGCATCTACAATGTGCAAAACTAACACATGAACATAAGTCTCTCATAACATAACTCAACACTAATTCAACAAGAACTCTACATAACATCATCACTGAGTTTACATAGTAGCCTCCACATATATATAGGTGAAAGGGGTGGCTATAAAAGAATCCCGGATATACTAAATAATTTTCTTGGTTTAACCCACTCATATCAAAGGGTCTAAATCTTTAACAAAATATGCAAATGGGTATCAGAGATTGGGCATAGAGGGTTTATGAAATGACTCCTTCGACTCTATCTACTCAAGATTATATAGTTCTACATACTCAAGCTTATGTAGCTTCATGTTTTAAGTGGGTTCCTTTTTCTAAACACTACTCTACATTAGTAGTTAGGAAAAGTCAAGCATAAAAACTTGCTAAATGCACCTTTCAACTCATCCCTGAGTTGGGTGTTGCACCTTACTATTAAAGAATGGCCTTGTATTTGGGGATTTCTCAAATAGCAACATCCCTAAACCCATTGAGCACATCAAACATTGGTTTTCAAGTGGTTATGGCATCCCATATCTTCTATGCATAGTCTATCATTGATGTTCCAGTAATGCCTTGTCCCATAGGCACGGCCCTTATTAATGTAATGGTCCTTAACCCTTACACTTGAAACACAAACCAAGTATCTAGAGATTATAATGTAAGAAACCAAATACAAGAGACAAATAAGATGAAATATGTGAATTATATCCTTGTATTATGATAACTAGAAGAAATAATGCAATGTTCACTTGCCTCTTAAGGTGGGGTGACCTTTCACTAAACAAAGCTCCAAATACCACAATACTCGACAAAACATTCCATAACCTCCCAACCCTTTAAATACATTATCAGTAGAAAAACCCTAACTACTTGTGGTCCCATCATTATTGAGTACCAACTACCTAGTGGGCCTTATTACACCTCAGATTTAATTCAATGTACCCTATATTTTTTCACTAGATGTGAACCATCATATGAGAAAATTATGTGTCTTATTGTGTAATGATGAACTAAAAGTGTGGTTGTATTTGCACTCATGTATTTTATTGGACCATGCTTAGATGTTCTATGTATTGGTGGAGGGCTATGTTGTATCTCTAGACCCCATGTGGTCAGTCATAGCCTGTCCTTTTAGTCCCCATTTGAAGATAGGATTTTCTTTTATGGATATGCTCAACTGCCCCTTGATTAGCTCTTCATCGTGTCAGTCATTTATGATATGGGTTGGTATGCAACCATCTTGGGGTGGATCTAATAGGACACATGATCTAGGGGAGACACTAGTCTCTCTTACCCCTTTGTGTATGATGTAAAAGTGTTGCTCTTTGCAAATGTTGTCACACCTATATATAGCACACTTAATTTACAACTAAGAATGGATCCTTTTCTTATGTATTCATCACATTTTTGCCATATATTATTATAGAATATTCTACAGATGCTCACTTAGCTTCACATTTCCCAATGCGCTATCACAATTCTTGAGGTAGTACACATATCCCAAAGCACTAGTCACATCTTCCAAGGCAAATTTGGGCTATTTATGCATGCATGGAAATCCTCTACACACGCCACGTTGAAGATTCCAAAGTGCCCTCTTATTTCATCCCTTTTGAGCATCTTATCACTTGCTTAGAGGATCAACCCACCCTTTTGTACATCGTACTAGCCATTAGGGGTTATATGACCCATTTTTTGACTTGGAGAATCACTTACATGCTTAATGGAGGTGCCTTGACACTAGATATGAACATGGTCATGCCTTGGAGACATATTTCAAGGGTTTATGAGCATTATTTGAGGGGTCATCCACCTTTTGATGCTTTTCTTACTCCTTCCATGAGGTTGTTCCACATTATAAGTCTAGACATTGGACCTTTGCTTACTTGGTATGCCTCTGCACAATGATTTGAGGCCTTGACTACAATTTATCCTTCGAACATTGAGATAATGAAGCTAATATGCCCCACTTCTATGGGACATCCCCCTCCCATGAGGGTTTTATGTACATGTGGCATCATTTTATAATGTTTTGATTTGGTCTCCTTCTTCGTGTGGATGAAAAGTCTTCTTTGTAATTATCCTAGGCTAATTTTAGGGAGAATGAATTGATTGGGCTCTCCTCTCATTCCAAATTGTTGTGAATTGTTGGATATCATTTGCGACTACAATTAATAGAAGATCTTCCTTTTGAGGTTTTGGTGTCAATCCTTGGAGATTTCTCTTTCTTGGTTATCTTCTTGGTGCATTAAATATTTGTTATGGTGATTCAAGAATTCTACTAGTGTTTAAGATCAATCCATTTGAAGGGTTACTATATCACTTGGAGAGGAGACATTCTAGGGTTTTTTCCTTCTTCTCTTGTTAGCTTGGGTAAGTACTTAATCCATTAATTTGTTTTTCCTCTTGGTTCCTTGGCAAGGATTTTAAGTATTTTTTTCAAGTTATAGTTGATCTTGTTGGTGAAGGTTTTTTCCTTTGAGGAAACCCTTCTTGTAGGGCCTTGGTCGTCTTAGCTTATCTTGATTAGGTCGGGGATTATTCTACCCTTAGCGTTCTAGTCTCTTACCCTAGTCCTTAAGATAAAAGTGACCAATTTTTAAAGGGGCATACTTCTTTACCCCATAATCCGTAATTGGATTTTAAAAAGGCACTAGTCCTATATCCAACAACCAACCAAAACACCATGAAATCAAAACTTTTTATTTTTATTTTTTGTTGTTTATCAACAAATCTAATGGTGAAAGTTAAAGAAAAATATTTATGTAGATTTATTTCATTGTCTAGTGTAAAGTTAACAGATTACTTCATTTTCTAGACAATCTTATCCTAGGGTTTATGCTTAATTGTTGATCTCTAAACCTAAGGAGATAAATTGTCCATGTTGGATTGAGCTCTAATATGTTATATAACATTTTGTGGATCAATTTAAGGTGATTCTCAAATCTGGAAATTGAATTGCAACATTAAAAATAAGATTTGGTAAAACCCTAAGGCTAGGGTTTGATGCTTCAAGGTGTTTTCTTTCTTATTCATGTCCTCTATTTCATTTCTAGATCATTTACCAAGATTATCTTACATATCTATATGTGATCTTAATCTCTAATCTAATAATTGCTTATCATTTACTTAGAGGTTTTATTTGGTGAATTCCAAGTGCTAACTTGTGAAACCCTGGGGGGATTCACCATCCATTTTACAATTTCTTGCTTAGTTAATGTCTATATATCTTTAGAACTTGTCTATAACACTTGTTTGGCTATTATTGCATAGAATATCCATTTCCCAAGTGTAAGCATCCAAGAAATCTTAATTGTTTGTACTTAATCTCTCTCTTGGATGGTAGTTTCATTATCTAAATATGAAATTTATGCGTTTTTATTTATAAAACATATTTAGAAGTGAAAGGAAAGCAATAATATTGTCCTCTCTTAAGAATATAATCAATTAGTAAACACAAGTACACATTGCACCTTTTATTTATGCTAAATGTATTCGCTCTTTATGTCTTAAAGTAGCTTAAAGTGGTTCTACCCTCTTGTGGGTTTTGTTTGTTGAGTGATACACTTAATACAAATCTGAAATTGTTAATATAGTTTATCATGCACATTAGATTTGGCACACACATCCAATAGCTCCTAACCATTCTTGAAGTGGATATAATTGTGGTTCATGCAATTGTTTCTAGTTGAATATATTTAGGGCACTGTAATCATTGATTGGAATCCTAATTCATAGGCTTGTTATATATTTTGTGGATTCATCAAAGTAGATCATATGATTGCATGGTTTTATTTTATTTAAATAGGTTTACTTTCATTATTTTGGATACCCCCTGTGGCTTCTAGGAGTTGGCCTAAAGTGCAGGGTAAAGTGTACTAAGGTGACAATGGTGCACTTCCCTCCTGTTGCCCTTGTTAGCACCTACATTGGGAATTTTCACAAGGGTGTTAGTTCAAGCAGTAACATGCCTTTTTTTAATAAAGAGGGCCCTTTTACATTAAACAACTATCCACTACTACCTAATGTTTCTTATTCAAAGAAGATGGATGCATACATTAATTGACTAATTCATGGGTAAATTAAAGTAGGGAGGTTAGGGTAGGACCCTAAAATGCCCTCCCCCTTCAAAAGAAACATTTTCCTCAAGGATGGAGGTGAGGAAATTACTACAAAATCATTGTTGGTTCCTATGTTGAACCTTCTAGTTGCATATCTTTCCACTGGATTAGTACTTCTTAGACCATTCGTTGGTGTAATTGATGCTCTCTAGTGTCCAATACTGCTTCTGTCTAGAGCCAAACAAAGCCTTCTTTATCAATTTCTAGTAAGTTGGTTTTCACCTTGCAATTCGATCCCATGACCTTCATCAAACAAGACACGTGAAAAACTTGATTAATCTTGAAGTGGGTTGGAAGATCCAACTTGTAAACTGATTTTCTAATGTGCTAAATGATCTTATAGGTTCCATAGAACTTTAGTACTAGTTTTTGGTGGATTTTATCATTGAGTGATGTTTTCTTATAGGGTTGAACACAAAGAAGCACATGGTCCCCTTTTGCAAAAGAATGATACGAGTGATGTTGGTCAACTTGTTGTTTCATTATATTTTGAGACATAACCAAATTGTCCTTAAGTGTGCAGAGAATGGCTTCACTTGTGTGAAGTGTGTTATCCATTGCATGAACCTTGGAGGTGCCTCGTAAATAAGAAGTCACTAACAAAGGTTTTTGGCCATACATAGCTTCATATGTTATCATTTTGATAGCTCCATAATAATTGGTATTGTACCGCCATTCTTTAAGGGGAAGCCATTGTGCCCAATGGTGCAACTTCTTTGAAGCAAAGCATCACAAACAAGTTTCTAAGAACTTGTTAACCACTTTGATTTGAGCATATGTTTGGGGATGACACACAATGCTCATGTGAACCTAAATACCCTACAGTTTAAACAACTTCTATTAAAATTTGTTGGTGAATGTGGGGTCTTGGTCCAAGACAATGGAAGTAGGCATGCCATGTAACTTAAAAATATGATTCATGAAGACTTGGGAAATTGAGGAGGGGTAAATGGGTGCAATAAGGGACAAAAATGAGTGTATTTGAAAACATGATAGACTACCACCATG
>JZKD02S0508301.1:9230-26057 GCA_000966675.3 Picea glauca
GACTCTTAAAAATTCCTCCTCAGGGCATAAATGCCTAACAGAGAAACATTTTTTAGTTCTGTGAGATGATGCATGATTTTTTAAGCATGGAATATGTGACCAGATTGTACATCCTCTCCCGAGGCATGGTTTCGTAAATTGGACCCCTAAATCCAAATGTTGCATTGCTTCTTACTGAGGAAAACACTAGTTGAAATCGATGAAAAAAACAACTTCCGAGGAGTTGGAACCAGGATTGAGGGGTGTTCTAGTTAAAATCCTATTATAGGAATCCAAAAAAGATGATGGTTCCTCAATCAAAGTCTCTTTTTTCATTTTATGCCCAGTTGCAAGTCACATCCCAAACCATTCTGGGGACTCTTGACAATTCCTCCTTGGGGCATAAATGCCTAACGGAGAAACATTTTTTATTTCCATGAGATGTTACATGTTTGTTTAAGCATGGACTAGGTGACCACATTTTCCATCCGCTCTTGAGGCATGGTTTCATAAATTGGACCCCTAAATCCAAATGTTGCATTGCTTCTTACTGAGCAAAGAACTAGTTATCGAAATCGATGAAAAAACCGACTTCTGAGGGGTTGGAACCGAGAGTGAGGGGTGCTCTAGCTAACATACTATGCCAGGAATCCATCAAAGTCGACGATTCCTCAATTTGATTCTTGTTTTTTGTTTTATACCCAGTTGCAAGTCGCATCCCAAACCATTTCAGGGACTCTTGGCCAATTCCTCCTCAGGGCATAAAACCCTAATGGAGGAACATTTTTTAGTTCCATGAGATGTTGCAATCTTGTTTAGACATGGAATATGTGACCACATCATCCATCATCGCCCAAGGCATGGTTTCATAAATTAAATCCTTTAATCCAAATGTTGCATTGCTTCAAACTGAGCAAAACAATAATTCTCGAAAACGTTGAGTATTGAAAATTATGAGGCATTAGCACCCGGGAGTGAGGGTTGCTCTAGATGAAATCCTATCCTAGTAATCCATCGGATTTGACAGTTCCTTAATCTGAGTCTCGATATTCTCTATATGCCTATTTTCAAGTCGCATCCCAAACCATTTCAGGGATGCTTAGCCAATTCATCCTCATGGCATAAAAACCTAACTGAGTAGCATTTTTGCTTTCCATGAGATGTTGTATGCTTATTTAGGAATGGACTAGGTGACCAAATTTTCCATCTTCTCCTGAGGCATGGTTTCATAAATTGGAGCCCTAAATCCAAATGTTCCATTGCTTCTTACTGAACAAAGCACTAGTTATCGAAATCGATGAAAGAAACAACTTCTCAGGGGTTGGAATCGAGAGTGAGGGGTGCTCTAGCTATAATCCTATTCCAGGAATCCAAAAACGACGACGGTTCCTCAATCCGAGTCTCTGTTTTCATTTTATGCCCAGTTGCAAGTCGCATCCCAAACCATTTAGGGGACTCTTGGCAATTCCTCCTCGGGGCATAAATGACTAACAGAGTAGCATTTTGAGTTCCATTCTCTCTCAAGAAATGGTTTCATAAATTGGACCCCTAAATACAAATTTTGCATTGCTTCTTACTGAGAAAAGCATTAGTTATCGAAATCGATGGAGAAATTTTTTTTCGAGGGGTTGGAACCAGGAGTGAGGGGTGATCTAGATAAAATCCTATGCCAGGAATCTAAAAAATATGATGGCTCCTTCATATGAGTCTTGGTTTTTGTTTTATGCCTAGTTTCAAGTTGCATCCCAAACCATTTCTAGGACTCTTGGCAATTCCTCCTTGGGGCATAAAAGCCTAATGAAGCAACATTTTTGAGTTCCATAAGATGCTACATGCTTGTTTTGGCATGGACTAGGTGACCACATTGTCCATCCACTCCCGAGGCATGGTTTCGTAAATTGGACCCCTAAATCCAAATGTTGTATTGCTTCTTACTGAGAAATGCACTAGTTATCGAAATCGATGAAAAAGACAACTTATGAGGGGTTGGAACTAGGAGTGAGGGGTGTTGTAGCTAAAATCCTATCCCAGTAATCCATCGAAGTCGATGGTTCCTCAATCCAAGTCTCAGTTTTCATTTTATGCCGAGTTGCAAGTTCCATCCCAAACCATTTCAGGGAATCTTGGCCAATTCCTCCTCAGGACATAAAAACCTAACGGAGCAACATTTTTTTGTTCTTTTGGATGTTGCATGATTGTTTAGGAATGGACTATGAGACCACATTGTCGATCGTCTCCCGAAGAACGGTTTCATAAATTGGATCCTTCAATCGAAATGTTGCATTGCTTAAAACTGAGAAAAACACTAGTTCTCGAAACAATTGAGTACTGCAAATTTTGAGGCATGACACCCAAGAATGAGGGGTGATCTAGATTATATCCTATACCAGTAATCCATCGGTGTTGATGGTTCCTTATTCTGATTCTCGACATTCTCTATATGCCCAGTTGCAAGTCGCATCCCAAACCATTTCGGGGACTCTTGGCCAATTCCTCCTCATGGCATAAAAACCTAACTAAGTAGCATTTTTGAGTTCCATGAGATGTTGCATGCTTGTTTAGGAATGGATTAGATGACCACATTGTCCATATGCTCCTAAGGAATGGTTTCGTAAATTGGACCCCTAAATTCAAATGTTGCATTGCTTCTTACTGAGCAAAGCACTAGTTATCGAAATTGATGAAAAAAACAACTTCTGAGGGGTTGGAATCAAGAGTGAGGGGTGATCTAGCTAAAATCCTATGCTAGGAATCCAAAAAAGATGACGTTTATTCAATCCGATTCTTTGTTTTCGTTTTATTCCCAGTTGCAAGTCGCATCCCAAACCATTTCGGGGACTCTTGGCAATTCCTCCTCGAGGCATAAATTCCTAACATAGTAGAATTTTTGAGTTCCATGAGATGTTGCATGTTTTTTTAGGAATGGAATAGGTGACCATATTTTCCATTCTCTTCCGAGGCATGGTTTCGTAAATTGGACCCCTAAATACAAATGTTGCATTGCTTCTTACTGAGCAAAGCACTAGTTATCGAAATCAATGGAGAAAACAACTTTCGAGGGGTTGGAACCTGGAGTGAGGGGTTCTCTAGCTAAAATCCTATAACAGGAATCTAAAAAAGATGACGGATCCTCCATCTGAGTATTGGTTTTTTTCTTATGCCCAGTTTCAAGTCGCATCTCAAACCATTTCTGGGACTATTGGCAATTCCTTCGTGGGGCATAAAATCCTAACGGAGCAACATTTTTGAGTTCCATGAGATGCTACATGCTTGTTTAGGCATGGACTAGGTGAAAAAAATTTCCAACCACTCTCGAAGCATGGTTTCATAAATTTGACCCCTAAATCCAAATGTCGTATTGCTTCTTACTGAGCAAAGCACTAGTTATCGAAATTGATGAAAAAAACAACTTCTGAGGGGTTGGAACTGGGAGTGAGGGGTGTTATAGATAAAATCGTATCCCAGTAATCCATCGAGGTCGATGGTTCCTCAATTTGAGTCTTTGTTTTCATTTTATGCCCAGTTGCAAGTTGCATCCCAAACCATTTCAAGGAATCTTGTCCAATTCCTCCTCAGGGCATAAAAACCTAATGAAGCAACATTTTTTTGTTCCGTGAGATGTTGCATGATTGTTTAGGCATGGAATATGTGACCACATTGTCCATATTCTCTCAAGGAATGGTTTCATAAATTGAATCCTTTAATCGAAATGTTGCATTGCTTAAAATTGAGAAAAACACTAGTTCTCGAAACAATTGAGTACTGCAAATTTTGAGGCATGGCACCTGAGAATGAGGGGTGATCTAGATGAAATTATATCCTAGTAATCCATTGCTTTCGATGGTTCCTTAATCCTAGTCTTGACATTTGTTATATGTCCAATTGCAAGTCACATACCAAACCATTTCGGGGACTCTTAGCCAATTCCTCCCCATGGCATAAAAACCTAACTAAGTAGAATTTTTGAGTTCCATGAGATTCTACATGCTTGCTTAGGCATGGACTAGGTGAACACATTGTCGATATTCTCCCGAGGCATGTTTTTGTAAGTTGGACCCCTAAATCCAAAATTTGCATTGCTTCTTACTGAGAAAAGCACTAGTTATTGAAATGGATGAAAAAAACAACTTCCAAGGGGTTAGAACTGAGAGTGAGGGGTGATCTAGCTAAAATCCTATCCCAGTAATCCATCGAAGTTGATGGTTCTTCAATCCATGTCTTGGTTTTCATTTTATGCCCAGTTGCAAGTCGCATCTCAAACCATTTCAAGGACTCTTGGCCAATTCCTCCTCAGGGCATAAAAACCTAATGGAGCAACATTTTTTAGTTCCATGAGATTCTGCAAGCTTGCTTAGGCATGGACTAGGTGATCACAAGAAGCGACCTAAACCCCTAGTGTCATCCTTAGAGCTTAATGTAAAGTCTTTGAGCCAACAACTTAGGCCTATGAACTAATAACAAGAAAAAGGGAAACCAACACCATTGATGAGGTCAAAAAAATAAACTACAATGAGAGAGTTGTGATAACATGTCACTTAAGCTACAATAAGTAAGAAAATAATGCAAGTTTTGTGGATAATAAAAGAGAGCATGATATTTCATCATCTTCTCCAACTAACGCCAATCCTCCACTTGGAAATTCTAGTCATTTCCATACAAAAAGAGGAGAACTGAGTAGCAACAAAAACCACCATGAATATAGTGCAAAACTTGTAACTAAACCTTCAATGGAAATATTAGGAAAGGAACCCACTATAACAACAATTATTATGGTTTGTGAAGCCCCATGATATGCATTAGATGTGTTTAGGATGACCTCCCATACCCATAACACAATGTTAAAAGTCATCTCCAAGAAAAATATCAAATTAAGATGTTTTTCTTCATAATCATGGTAGTAAATGTCAGATAGAGGATCCTCATATAATTGTCCATTGGCAATGATTTGACAAACACTCCCCTTCTTAGGGTTCTATCCAATTTTATTATTTCAATCCTTAAAGATTATGCTCACCACCCCCATCAATATCTCTTTTGTGTTGCACAAAACTATAGTAGCTAGGATATTGATCCTCCTGGACTAGAGAAAATGTATCCATAACCATCAAATAGATGTGCTCCATAATTGGAGTTACCATGTGAGACCTTGAAATGCCTTGCATACCATTTCTTTCTCTCACCTTCAATACAAGCAACTGGAAACTAATGATTCAAATAAATATGAATTCCCAACACCATGCTATACCAAATCTATTGAATCTAGGGAATCAAACTTTTTCCCTGGTAATAATGTCAATCGTCAGCTTCCAAAATTACACTTTGAAATATGAAGTCCCACATAACAATCAAGGAAAGATCGATTCTACTCAAGAGTTCTCACTACCACCAAATTTTCTCAAACCACATACTACTAATATGAAAAAGGGATCATCAATTAATATTCCAAAGGAATCCACAAGGGTAACATTGTTTCCTCCTGCATCCCACAATAAAACCACACACTACTAATATTCCAAAGGGATCTTAGCAAGTGGATCCATTGCCCTCACTAGTTCCTCCATCATTTCTACATATTTCATATGAGACATAGCATGTCAGTATCTCATCTTCAGTAACTTTTGTATAGGACATTGGTTTTTATTTTAATTAAACTCCAATCCAGTTTATATTCCATTAATTGAACATAAATGAAATGTCACACAATTACATAATGTTTACTCTAGAAAATACCCAACTGGGAAAAACAAATTGCAATGGTTACTCAATTCTCATTTTGAGAATCTTTGGTTACAATGTAACTCATGGATCTTTGTGCATAATTTCCTCTTTGGCCAAAATACCCTTTGAGAGTCGTGTCAAAAGGATGAATCAGATATATTCATGAAGAGGTCTGGGAAATATATCTGTCGGTTCTGGAAGATCTCTTTATCCCACTTGAACTTGAGGGGGAACTCGATATGAATGATCGACTCTCCCTATGAGCCAACTAACTATATATGATATTAGGCTCTCTCTCATTCTACATGAAGCCTCTAAAACTTGACTCCCTCTGAGTCTATACAATATCTGGAGATATCTTCTCCCTCTACATATGCTAACCTCCTCTGAAGTCTGATATCCTATGAACTATTTTGGGAGGTTGCTCCTCCGTACTAGATCCTGGCATCTGAATCCATCTAAAATTTGGCTCCTTTTGAGATGGTACTTGGTGGGGCCATCTGCCTCACCACTCGTGGAACCACCTGCTCCTCCTCATAATTGTGACTCTATGTAATGTGAGAAACTTTGAGGTCAATTTCTCCCCCTTAAAGTATCACTGAGAGTTGCATTCCTCTCTACATCCTAAAAAGTGTCACGAAGACAAGTTATCCTCTTCTTAGTCATTGAAACATCTATAGGTAGATACACTATCTCGACTGACTCTACTAACGCTTCTTGGTATTATGAAGGATGAACAACTAGACAGGGATCTGTACGGTCATCCTGCTTAAAAATCAATTTTTTTTTTTAAATAAATATATGTTCTTGCAAGAGAGACGACTTCTAGAATTGTTGCAACGAAATTTCTATACAAATCACAAAAAATTGTATAGAAATATCATCGCAAAATACCCTGTTCTCGTCGCTCTTGCAATGATCACTTCTATAACTAATTCGTCGAAAATTTCTCTGGATTGTTGATCTTGTGAAAATCTTCATATATTGTCGAGCATGCGATGATATCCCTATATTTCCGCTCTTGCGACGATCTCTCTAACATTGTCTCATGTGCGACGATTTTCCTCCTTTGTCTCTATTTCGTCGATGTCCCTAGTGTCGTCACTCTTATGATGTTGTGTCAGGTTTGTCGCACGTGCCACGTCACGTGAAGCGATATTTGGAAGACCTTAGATTCCTCGCAATATCCATGACATAACATCGCAAGAGCGTCGAAATAACCATCGTAAAATGACCCATATTTGCTAGTGCAAGAACCGTCCGAATACCCTTAATAAACCTTAGTTTCCTAAACCATGTAACTGGTTGTCTCCAGTACTTTATAATGTGGTGAAGACATCGATCTTATGCCAAAATGATAATAGCTTCATAAATTTAGTAAGAAACATTACTCATTCATTAGAATTCTTGGAGAGGTGTGAAGTGTATTCCATTTTAGAGTATGAAGAACTCTCATTTTAAAATAATAAGAACCCATTACGTAAGAATTCTATGGTTGGGATATTTTACAAGGAGATTATATTATGCATGATTAAGTGTACTTAATGTTATGAAGTAAGATTTGTAATTTCCATGTTAGAGTTTATGCATGAAATAATCATAGACAAGGTTGACTTGACTTGTTGGGTAAGGGCGGGGGTAAAACCATGTATACATATAATCATTATTTCTCTTGTTATTAAACACTCATGTTATATTGTCATGGAAGGATCGTTGAAATTTCTTAAATAAGGAAATGCTAGATGCTCATGATACTTGTTCACTGTGTTGCGCCATTAAAGGAATGTTGATGTATGATTTATTGAGTAGATGGGTTTTCATGCACCATTAAATAATGTTGATATATGATTGACTGAGTAACTAGACCTCCTTGCGCCTTAGAACAATGTTAATGAATAGATGATTAAGTGATTAGATTTCTTGGTGCCAAGTACTAAATGTTGGCGTATAATCCGTTATGAATTTGCTTAATCTTTCGTATTGAAATTAGCGTTGATGTATGATTAGTTATGTAATTATATTACTCTTTCAATTTTAGATATAATGATTGACATATGATTGATTAATCCCTTATAATCTCTTGTGATATTTAAAATAAAGTTGACTACTCTTGCACCCTCGAATTAATGTGGTTGTATGATTGTTCTAGAAATTAGTTAGAATACTTGTGTGCCATGGTATAGATGTTGATGTGTGACTAATAAGTTAATGATGACTCTTCCACTTCAATAATTGATGATTAGGCTTATTGATTTGATCTAGTCAATTTCGTCTGGATTGGACTAGTGGGCTCTATACACCTCCTTGTTCCTCAGAACAGTCACCAGCCCTGAGACCTTAAATGGTTAAAATCAACCGGATGAATCGAGGGCTTGAGAATTGCTTATTTGTCTTGGAGGTCCTGACCATATAAGATAGGTTGGGTAGGTATTTATTTATCATTCAGAGATATGGTTGATCATTATTATATTTTTTTCGGTTGATTATGATGTGTTGAGCTACATCACTATGTATGTTTATGTGTTGATTAGGTGTTGCTATCATTTATGTTAATCTGTTGGCTTGTGTCATTATTGATTACTTTAATGTGTTGCTTGTAAGGCTTTTAATTATGATGTCATGATGAATATGCATTGTTGTGAATTGTGTTGACGTTATTTTCCTAATGATTTAAAAAACAAATTACCTATTGTACTTCGTTGTGTCGTAATGGCAGAGAAGCTAAATATGGTATCAATAAGGGTTCAAGCTGCGACTCTGGATCTTCATGCCTTCCATGGTATTAAACACTTGATTAATAACTTATTGCTAATTAAAATTGAAATTGTTCGTACAGGTAATACTGGATAGAGGACGCCATGGAGGTAGACGACATGGTCCTAGGGGAAAAGGTGCGATACCTATAGTAGCATCCACGCCATAGGGGTATAACTCCCAAGGAGAAGACCATGTCTTTTGACATGAGAATATTTTTTTGGGGTATTTGGTTGGATTGTTGAGGTCCCTTCAAAGGATGTTAGAGGCCTTGATTAACTAACTAGATAGAGGAGACTAGGGAACTTGTACTATTGTGCTATCCCATTATCATCTACAAAGGTGTTGATGTCATGTCCTTCCTTAATATCGTGCATATATTACAGCTTGTCATATTTGAGAATGTGCTTGCATATGGAAATGTTAACTCATATATTTTCTCTATTGCCTATGAGTTTGAGAAAAATTTGCGAGACGAAAACACCCTTCATGTTGGAACATGGTTTACATTTCGTCCACAAAACTACTATTAAAATAAAATAATATGAATAGTATCGAAATAAATATTAAAAAATTATCTTTAAACTTGAACCTGAGTTTGTCGAGCTCCAGGTATATTCCATAGCTGAGAATGTTTTTCCCATAGTTAATGTTTATGGCCGCGAGTTCCCGTATTGGTTCTATCGAACTCTCATGCCACCTGTTTCATGATATACATCTTACACCCAAAACTTGCGTGATCTACAATTCGAGCTCAGACTCCTCGAACTTGCAGGCTTCAATCTACCTATGATGAGTCTGTTTGGGTTTGTCTGACCACCCCGCCTTTCCATACTTAGTCGATTCTTCATCTCTTGTTGTCACAGATTCGTGGGTTCACGAACTTGCAGGTTGACCAAAGTTTGAAAAAAATTATCATTCCCATCCATCCCTTCCACCTTTGCACACTTCCCAATGAAAATTAATTACTCTTTTAATAGTGACAACTCACCATACAAGTTCGAAAATACTAGCATTAATAACCGAAAAGCTCGAGGACATCTCCCATTAAAATGCATTAAACTAAGATTTACGGGAGATTATATTATCATCCTCCAGTGTTCATTTTAAATACTATCAGGACACAATTACTGTCACATGTTTAAATACAAACAAATGTTCATCAAAGCATTAGATTTTCTTACAAGCACCAAAGATGCACCCCATTCCCTTGATATCAAATTGGCAGAGGTCAATATTATGGGATCTGATTTTTTTTTTTGTGGATCTTGAACATGGAAATTTTTTTGTTTACTTTATTTTTTTTAAGTGATTATGCCCATCCTTCCCATACTTAGTTGGTTATTCACCTCATGTTGTCACAGATTTGTGGTTTCTTGTGCTCTCAGGTTCACAAAAGTTTCAAATCATTTTTCTCTCCCATCCATCCCCTCCACCTTCATGCCCTTCCCAATGCACATTAATAATGTATTTATTAGTGACAACTCACCACACGGATTCGAAAATATTGGCATTAATAGGCGAAAAGGTTGAGGAAATCTCCCGCTAAAACGCATTAAATGAAGATTTACAGGAGATCATATTATCATATTCTATCTTTCATTTTAAATACTATCAAGAGAAAAGGAACATTCTCATGAACTTATGGCTGGAGCTTGACAAAATTTATGTGGAGATACGTTGAATATTTTTGGGCATGAGGATCGGAGTTTTAAGTGGTACAAAGCTTATGACTACTACTCGTCCCCTTCTTCCCAGAAGGAATTTATTTGGACATCTGGAATTGCGCGAGAAGGTTGTGTCCATGAATTTTTTGACTGTAAGGAGTTGGTCACCTGGTGCACCAAAAATTATATTCTGAACCAGCGAATTATCCAGTTGCGGGACCATTCCCGAGTCTCCCTATCACCTCAAGTATTTCAAAATATGTTAAGACTTCTTGAGCCAACACTTACTTTCAAGGGTGAGGATTGTAGGGATTTATTATCTTTTTGTTCAACATTTCCGTACTTTGATAAGTGTTAATTTCCCCCTATCATCGAAAACTTAGGTTTTAAAATTCCTTCCTTGTAATGTTCTTGGTCATCCACATCCGAGACAACTTAGATATGCCATTCAGGCCCAATTGGAAGACGAGGGAGTGGTTTTATGTGACGTCATCTTTGGGGGAAAAAAATTATGTTAGCCAATAGAAGCTTAGACGAAAAATTCAAGTATATTATGATTTGTATTCTCCATGTATTTGATCGTTTGGTTGTTTGAAAGGCCTTCCTGAATATTTGTATGTTGAAATTCTTTGTTTTATTGTTGGAAATTGGAAGGGACTTTCAAGTCACCTGCAAAATGCTCCTTTGTTGAAGTATATAGCTTCTTCCAACAACATAGATTTGGAAAGTGTTTCAAATGCTATAGACCACACCAAAATTTATCTTTCGTCAGAGGAGTCACACATATCATGGCTTACAAAATGGTTTGGAATATTTAGAAGTGACGCCAAACATTACTCCATGTCTGAATATACTCAGAAAGAAAATTATAAATTTGGATCCTCACGAAGGTGAGAAATTGTATGAGTGGTTGAATCAACATCCTAAAATTACATAACTTTCCATCTCAAAGTTTGTTGAGCAACTTCTGGATGTAGTAACAAACTTAATAGAAAGTCATCTTCTATCTCAAAGTTTGTTGAGCAACTTCTGGATGTAGTAACAGACTTGACAGAAAGTCATCTTCTATCTCAAATTTTGTTGAGTGACTTATGGATGTAGTAACAGACTCGACATACAATCAACTTTCTATCACTACTGCACATATTTTGCACTATTCCTATGCAAATAATTACATCTGGGTCGAAGAGCTTACCATTATTTGCAAGAATATTCCCCTAGTAGTTGAAGGTGGGTATTTAATAGAGGAACGAGGCTCTCAAAAGTTTCTCATCCCTGCATCAACGAGTAACTGGGAAAATTTAATCAAAATGAATTATGGACTATGGACTTTGCAACACTTTCTGAAGATTACTTTATACTACCATCTTCTACAGGAAGTTTGACGTATTCAGGTATGATTTGGATTCTGAAGATCACCTTTTACTACCACCTTCACGTAATGATTTTGTTTCATTCTTTAGAAGAAACCTTGATGTAGTAGATATTCCAGAGCTATTTCCATCGAATATCAATCTTATTGTTGTTTCTCATTCTTTGAATAAGGATAATGCATTTATTCTGTTGCAGTAGATCCAATATTTGAAAAAAATGGAAGTTGCTCGATTCTTGAAGTATTAACTTGTCTGGTTCAAAAAAATCACCATCACTTCACTGCAAACATCTCTCGAGTTGTTCATCATTATCACGGGTCGATAAGCACATAGTGCCTTCCTGATCATAGAGTGCTTCCATCCCCAGCTTGGGTTTGCACAGATGCTTTTATTTCTATCTTGTTTCTTTCTCCTGGTGGTGGATCCTTTTATCCCAACTAACATGATGGAAATAAACTAGCTCTAGGGAGTTTGATCGCTTTGGGATCTTGAATAATGTTACTAGTTATTTTTTAAGTGTATATGGTGATTTAAGAGATTATATCTTTACAAGTAAACATTTATGAAAATTAATATTTAATTGTAAATATTGATGTTCTTTCAAAATGAACCTATGATTTTAATGATAGTAGGTTGCCATTAATTATAATATTATAGTATTATAATAATATAATCAATGATAATAGAACTTATATTTTTTATAATATTATGTAACAATTAATTATTATATCATAATTCATAATTATATCATCAATCAAAATAGATAAAAATAAATAATATACAAGGAGTATTTAAAATAAATTTAAAAATAAAATTTTATTAAATTTTAATTTTGAGATTTTAGAAAAAAATAAATAATACACCAGGAGTATTTAAAATAAATTTAAAATTAAAATTTTATTAAATTTTGATTTTGAGATTTTATCATTTAAAGTTTTGAATTTTGAAATAAATTTAAAATTAAAAAAAAAAAAATTAAGAAAAATGTTCAAATGCAGAAAGAACTAACATCATAATCAAATAATTTTTTTCAAATAGAATTTTGATAAAAAAAAATAAAATTCTTTGAATGATATTTATCGCGGTGAAAATACTAGGTACTATAGATATAATAATTATAACCCAATTAAGAACGGGCTTTGACGAATCATTACAAAGCGTACTTGTAATGGAACTATACCCACATAAAACTTAATTAAGTACTAAGTTATTTGGAAATTATTATCTACCTTGTCTTGTGAGTATTGGATAATACCTTGTTTCATGAGTTTAGGATAATATTAAATAAATAAAATGAATGGTAAGAAATATTTGTTTCATGAGTTTTGGATTTTGGATAATGATAATTAAATTATTTTTGTATTATGAAAATACTATAATAATTAATAATAACAAAAAATATTAAATTTTGAATAATAAAGTGAAAATTATAAGTTTACACGTAAAGAATTTTAGATAATCAAAATGTAAATAAGAAAAAAAAAGAATTTGAAAATTTCACTTTATTTTATATAAAAATTTTGTGATATTTAAAATTTTAGAATACTTTTAATTTTAAGTTTCATTCAATTATTTTTAAAATATTTATATATTATATCTATAAAAAAATCCATCTTATGAAATAAATCTCAATCTTAATTACTTTTATGTCTCATATGGTAGTCATATTAAAATTACTAAAATTAAAATAAAAAAACATCACTATGTATGGTTTAAAGTATTATTATTTTTTTAAAATATTAAAATATATTAAATCCATCATAAGAAACAAATCTCTCGGAAGATTCTATGTTTCATATGTCACATTGTTTGGAACTTAAAATAATACTAAAAATCATATTAAAATAATCAAAATATATATTGGTAATCATATTAAAATAATGAAAATTAAATAAGAAGAAAAGAATACCATTACTATATTTCTTACAATTTAACTAATTTGATAGAAAAGATTAACGTCCAAGAGTTTTATGGAGCTCAATAGAAAATTAGACATTTAATTACAAAGTGCGAGCTTATGACTACTAACAATGTAAAACTAGTTGTTGAGTATATTATAAAAAAATAGAGGAGCACATATGTACATAAATATTATTTTATATTATTTACTATTGCACACAATATTGCACATATATATAGTTGGAGTTAGATCCAACTAATTCTAAATATGGATATGGAGGTTGAGAGAATATCTTTACAATCTCCAAAAAAAACTCAAACCTATTCCAAACATAGTAAACTCACGTGACAAATAAGCAATCGGTTCTAGAACACTCTGGCATTTACACCATTGAATTTAGGGTAATTTTAGATGCAATGGTGTACACACAATATAGAACAATCTGCCATTGACACCATGGAATTTAGGGTATTTTCAGATGCAATGGTGTACACACAATATAGAACAATCTGTCATTGACACCATGGAATTTAGGGTATTTTTAGATGCAATGGTATACACAGATTATAGATTATCAAATTAACTTATGGTATTTTTTAGATGTAATGGTGTACACAGAATATAGAGCATCAAATTTATGGTATTTTTTTAAGATGTAATGGTCTACACAGAATATAGAGCATTTTTTCATTTACACTATTGAATTAATTTAGGGTAATTTTAGATGCAATGGTGCACACACCATATAGAGCATTCTGTCATGTCATTTACACCATAGAATTTAGGGTATTTTTTAGATGCAATGGTGTACACAAAATATAGAGCATTCTGGCATTTACACCATTTAATTTAAAGTAATTTTAGATGCAATGGTGTAGACAACATATAGAACAAATGTTGTGTAACTATAAAGTTTCTTTAGATGTAATGGTGTATGCTCAATCTACATAGCATTGATTACATATTGAACAAATGCTCTGTAACTATGAAGTTACTTCATATGTAATGTTGTATGCTCAACCAACATAGCATTAATTACATATTGCTTACATATGTTAAGATGTAGTAATTTAAACAATTTAAGTTTTGGAGTTTTTGGTATTTTTTTTATCAATTTTCTTCAAAATCTATTGATATACTTAAAAATGTAATTTAAACTATTAAAAGTTGTGTTTTCATTAATAATTATATTATTAAATTAATAGTTTGTAAAAGATAAAATATAACAATGGATTAACCAATGACTTTTTTTTAAGTAAACACTACATAATAAATATAAGTTAATTATACACATAATCAAAAGAATAAATTGAATCCTTCATATTACTCCATCTTGTTACCATAATGTAATTAGAAATTTTTCGTGGTAATCAACAACTTATGATTAAGAAGATTTTATATACAATAAATAGAATTAAAGAAAATTATCTCTCGCATTCCAGTAACAAACTATATTTCAACCTCCTAACTAGCTACCCAAAGAGGTTCCCCTTGGTGGCCAACTTTTTAAAGGGATTATGGTCGTGTAGGCCATGGAAGTAGTAAGGATTGAGAGCTGATTGAGAGCTCTCTCTTGATTACCCAGAGGTTCCCCTTGGTGGCCAACTTTTTAAAGGGATTATGGTCGTTTAGGCCATGGAAGTAGTAAGGATTGACAGATTGAGAGCTGATTGAGAGCTCTCTCTTGATTCTATCTTTGTCTGGGTAATTCTGAAAATAAACAGGACCTCAACCTGCTAACTAGCTACGCAGAGGTTCCCGTTTGTAACCAACTTCTTAAAAAGACTATGGTCATTTAAGCCATGGAAATAATAAGAATTGATTGATTGAGAGCTCTTTCTTAATTCTATATTCGAAAAGACAATTTATGAAAGAAAATCATTTTTACACATAACACTTAACCCTTATCATTTGAAACTAAAGTATCCCCTACCTATTTCCTTCTCCGGACAATTAATCTTGTTACTACATGTTCGTGAACCTTGTCTCCTCTCACTTTCTTAAGAAGTAACTCAACTTATTTACCATCTAGAAAAACCATATATTATTGTGATTTTTCTATTCACCCTTTTAAGGATATGTGATGATATTTTATATTTTTTAATTCTATCTTTACGAGTTTGAGTCATTTTTTTTCAATTGTTTTGGTTGTAATTTGGATGGGAATATGTATTTTTTATTTACAATCAAAGAACCATTCCATGGAATCCCTACTCTTCCTTACTTTCTTAAGCTCACATATCATCGCCGATATCTTCGTTTTGATTTTGATTTTCCCTTCCATAAGAATTTGGATCACGCTCTAGAGAAGAAAAAGTTATACTACGAAAAAAAAAGTTAACGTCTAGTCCGACTCTATAATACAAACACTCACTATTTTGGTTATTGTCTATTTCCTTTCCTGGTGTGGGTTCAGAGTAGCAGTCAAAGAAAGGCCCTTACATTTGCGAAAGAAAGGCAATATTTGACACAACCCCCTTATTTCATTGGCCTTGGGCACCTGCAGTCTTGTCAAGTCATCTATTGGAATGGGAGTTGGATCTCTATTTTCGCTAACAAAATGTCCACGAAGTCTCTTTTTCCAATAAGTAAATTTGTGTGATAATGAATTTAACAACTTAGAATAGAATTCATTCTTCTGCGTAGAATCACATTTTTTCTTTGACCTATATAATATAATATAGTTAACTATTTATCATTAAACAATAGCCAACAACAATTTGAATAATTGTTTTCCAATTTTTTTTTTAATATTCCTCCTAGATTAAGTGGAAAGTGTCTCCATTGTCCTTCGAGGTTGATGATGACATTATAGGAATGGGAATGTCAACATGGGTTGTCTGTGCCATAAGAAATGTAGTGTCCTCTAGTACTTATTAAAAATAATAACTCATCAAAATGAAAAAGGTTGTAAGAACTTTTAAATAATATTATGTTGTTGGGGTGGCATAATATTGAGAGAGTATATCCCTAGTGGCTTTGGAAGTCCAAGGTACAAGGGTTTATGTATCCTAAATTATCAACACATATGTGTTTTCTTGTGCGAAGTGTAACATCCCAATCTTGTGAGCATGCATTATTGACTTATTTTTTTAGGACATTTGTGTGCAAGTGATCCGGTTATAGTACATGGTTATGGTTTCACTGATGGATTTTTATGATGATGTTGATGGATTATGATTTTATGTTATTTGTTATATTTTGTATTGACATATGTTATTGACGAGTTTCTTTGAGTGTGCAGGACACTTGACGGATTGTGGATGTCGAGGGCATCAATGGGCCTCCTTGGACTCCAGATTGAGTTAGGGAGTGAATTTTATTGGTTTGAGTATTTCATTTATGGGTAAAATCATGAAGCTGGGTAACTCTTTTGTGAGAATCGGGTCTCCAAAATTTCTCGCGGAATTTTTTCGGCTGAATTCTTTTTTCTTTC
>JZKD02S0508301.1:35054-58800 GCA_000966675.3 Picea glauca
TGATCTAGTTCATGATTCCCATGACTCTGGTCATAAAATGATCCACATTTTCAGACTCTGTCCTTCTTAAAGTCTCGAATTGCATCCTCAAGGTATACAGTTTGATTGTTTTGACCCTGCCATTTCCTTGGTAGGCTTATTTAAGGATGTCCCATGCCTGTTTTGAAGTACCAGCGCCCGTGATTTTTGAGAAAATCGAGTCATCTACTAAATTTTGTATCCCGAATTTGGCTTTATTCTCTCTGTTCCTCTGTGTTGCCTGAGCAATTCTCTATTGGTTTTTCATGGCAGAAAGGTTTGTTGGATATGGTTCCCATATCCAAGATCCACTAGATCCCAGCACTCTTGTTCTTGCAATAAGGATCTCATTCGAAGAGACCAAAACTCATAATTCTTTCTAGGAAGAATCAGACCTTGAGTTGGTCCTAAATTTCTAGACGTGGCCATCTTTAAATATTTTTAAGAAAACAACAAAGAAATTGTTGGAAAATTTTCGTGTTTACCTATTTCCTGTGTGTAAAACTAGGTCTTCTAAGTTCTTGCAGTGAATTCAAAACTTCGCGATTCGGGATTTCCCGAGTCTCAACTTCGGCTGACTTTGTCCTTTCGCACTTCGGGACTCCTATATATGAGTCTTCCAATGTCTTGTCTCCCCAGCTCTCGGTCGCTGAAACACCAAAAACCACTTAACAACCCTATATTGGCCCTTAACCTCCATCTATGTGACCATGAATAGTGACCACACGCCTAATCGTTGAAGCGCTACCGACTTTTCGCGATTTAGGGAATTGCGATGCAAGCACTTCGTCGGTTCTTTGTTCCTCAAAATGCCAAAACTCGAAATATATTGGCGTCTATCCTTCTCGAACGCCTTTTCAGGATTTCGCATTTCGAAAGTTCGTGAATCCTGCTGCTCCAATTCCTGACCCTTCGAACTTCCGGTATCTGAAATACCGAAGTATCGAATTCTGAAATGTCGAAACTCCACTCCTGTGGGAAATCAACAGCTGTGAGTTGTTAGAAAAACAGGACCGTGGAGCAATAAAATAAAACAAATGCAGAAACAAAACACAAAAGATACACAATAAAAGAGAGATATAGATTTACGTGGTTGACCCAGTGTGGGCTACATCCACCAGAGAAATTGCCAGGTCTTTCCTTTATTACTATTCAACAAATGAAGGGATACAACCTATAAAAAAACCCATTGTAACTTCCTCTTCTTTCTCTCACAGTCTCCTCTCTCAGAAAACAATATTCGGCATCAATCATTGCCGCAATACATTTCCCTCATAAAATAGGGTTTCCTTCTAGGGAAAAAAACCCTAACACAATCTCTACTGTTAGATCTATGAACTTATAATGAATGGTCCAGATTTACAATGAAATTACAATATACATTTACAAGGCAATTTTTCCTTTGGGGGATTTGCCCCCGAATTCCCATCGGGGGATGCTGCTCTGAACCCCTGTTGGGGGCCCACTTTCCCCCAGACCCCCCAGCCGAGGGGATAGCCCCCCTGAACCCCGCAGATGGGATACCCCCCTCTGTACTCCCCCGCGTGGAAGAGTGTACATACTTCTGGGGTGTAAATACTTCATGGGGTATAAACACGGCTGAAAGAAAGGACCTCTGAATTTGGAAGATAATCAGGCTCCACAACCAGCATGAGCCTCCCCTGATTTGATGACTCAGATCCTTTTGGGATTTTGGGGGTCAATAGTCCTGAACTCTTACCCTTTGCAGTCCCGGTAGCCAAAATGTTGAAATGTTCCTTTCGGGGATTTCTCTAAAATCTCGAACACTGCCACATGTCCTCCTTGTGGACGGTTACGATGTTTTCGAGAATTTGTGAGCCAAGACTTCTTGTCTCCCAACTCTTCTTCCTTGATCTCCCGGTACTCGAAGTCCCGGTAGATTTAGATCTCCTTTCACGATTTTGGGAATCGGGACTTCTTGTCTCACGACTCCTGCCTCCTTGATCTCCTAGTATCCAAATTCCCGGTAGATATAGATCTTCGACACCTATCCTTCAATATGGACGAATCACGATCCTTTTGGAATTTCGCAGATTGAGAAGTCGAAGGACTCCACTTCCTTTTGTTGAGACGAAGTTTAAACCTCACGCACCTTTCCTGGATCCGACGGCTCACGTACCTTAGTCTGTTTTGGTGCAGTGGCTCTCAGGCCACCGTGATCCATATCCAACGGTCTAGATTTCTTCGAGATTTCACGAATCGGGACTTTGCAAGGCAGTGACTTCACGACCCCTTACTGCTCCAAGTCCCGAACTCCGAAATGCCAAAATTCCACACGGTGATTTCAGGATTTCGCGATTCGGATGTACCCCTATGTGCTTCAGAGGACTAAACCTCGTGCACCTTTCCCAGATCCAACGACTATCGATCCTCTGCGCAAAATCCGATGTCTAAAATTTTTTTGCCTTTTCTTCGCTCTCCTCATCCTATATGAACTCAATTAACGCCTCAGATCTGTTAGCAGGACCGATCTTATGGTTGTATTTGTCTGTCCTTTGCTCCTTTAGCATGTTCTTTACTTCCTCTGCAAAGATTTTCTCTTGAGGAAGGAAATTCATGAATATTTCACAAATTCTTTGAGTGTTTCTGCCCTCTGCAACAATCTTTCACTAATTTGAAGGAATTTTCACGAGATCTTTACATGTTTCTACCTTCTGAAACAATCTTTCACGATTTGAAATAATTTCAAGAGATCTTTAGATGGTTCTGACTTCTGCAACAATCTTTCACGAATTTGAAATAATTTCTTTGAATTCTTCAAATGTTTTTGCCTCCTCCAGCTCTAACTCCTCAATCTTTTGAGCGTATTGCTCTCTACTTCCTTGTGTTTTCTTTCTGCGAAGATCTTTTGAGTGGATGGCAGACTATGGATTTCTCTCCAGGCTTTGTGAAGAATCTCACGTTCTATGCTTTCGTACACAGTGTAAGCTTTGTGTTGTTGAGGATCGGGTTTCTCTCCAGACTGTGTGAAGAGGCTTACTTCTGAAGCTCTAATACCATGATAAAATGAGAAGCAGAGAATACAGAGAAAGAGAAGAGAAGAAATAATATTCAATATATTAGGTATATTAGGAAAATATTACGAAATGAAAGTAAAAGAGTACAATCGAAAAGGGAAACTAGCTGAGCTAAATAGGCTCAAGCAAATCAAGAAATGATAGTACAGCTGGCCAGGATAGCTAGTAGTGTACAGTCAAACTATTGAGGTTGCATTATATTTAACACATTTCCCCTCCAAATTTTTGCTTTACCAAGATGGTTGGAGGTGCCTTTTCATTAGAATTGTTCCTATAGAATTTCCCCTATGAAGTTTTTCTTTACCCAGACGGTTGGAGGCGCCATTTCCTTAGTGTTTTTCCTGTAGCATTTCCCCTCCGATTTTTTGGTTTACCCAAACCGCTGGAGGCGTCTTTTCTTTAGCATTTTTCCTATAGCATTTCCCCTCTAAATTTTTGGTTTACCCATATGGTTGGAGTTTCCATTTCATTCGCATTTTTCCTATATCTTTTCCCCTCCGAATTATTGGTTTACCCTGATAGTTGGAGGTGCCATTCCTTAACGAATCTCATGTTGAATTTCTTGCAGAAATATTCCTTCGTACGCCTACCTTTAATTTCCTTCTTCTCTCCCTTAGATATGGCCTCGGTAAATTCGTGGGTTCAGATCATTAGTCTAAATCGTGATACTGGAAACCCCAACTTGTTATACATGGTGATTTCCGCTTATTTTTAAGTTGGGTATCAATCCTTTAAAGGGGAGATCTCCTTAGGGGTTAACTCTTGTAATTACCTCAAGAATTTGGTTGTTGATAACTTGAGTAATTATATGATTAAATCATTTATATCGTTATTTAAGATAATCATTGTAACCTTGATTGAGATATCTCCCTAAAACAAGAACCATCCCAATACCCTTAATAAACCATAGTTTCATAAATGATGTAACTGGTTGTCTCTAGTACTTTATAATGTGGCAAAGACATGGAGCTTATGCCAAAATTATAATATCTTCATAAATTTAGCAAGCAACATTACTCGTTCATTAGAATTGTTGGAGAGGTTCATTTTACAGTATGAAGAACTCTCGTTTTAAAATAATAAGAACCCATTATGTAAGAATGCTATGGCTGGGAAATTGTACAAGGATATTATATTATGCATGATTAAGTGTACTTAATGTTATGGAGTAAGAGTTGTAATTTCCATGTTAGAGTTTATGCATGAAATAATCATAGACAAGGTTGACTTGAATTGTTGGGTAAAGGAGGGGGTAAAACCATGTATACGTATAATCATTATTTCTCTTTTTAGTAAACACTCATGTTATATTGTCATGGAAGGATCATTGAAATTTCTTAAATAAGGAAATGATAGATGCTCATGATACTTGTTCATTCTGTTGCACCATTAAAGGAATGTTGATGTATGATTGATTGAGTAGATGAGTTTTCATCTGCCATTAAATAATGTTGATATATGCTTGATTGAGTAATTAGACATCCTTGAGCCTTGGAATAATGTTAATGAATATATGATTAAGTGATTAGATTTCTTGGCTCCAAGTATTAAATGTTGACGTATGATCGGTTATGAATTTGCTTAATCTTTTGTATTGAAATTAAAATTGATGTATGATGAGTTATTTAATTAGATTACTATTTCACTTTTAGATATAATGATTGGCATATGAGTTATTAAGCCCTTATAATCTCTTGTGCCATTTAAAATAAAGTTGACTACTCTTGTGCCCTAGAATTAATGTGGTTGTATGATTGTTCTAGAAATTAGTTAGAATATTTGTGTGCCATGATATACATGTTGATGTGTGATTGATACGTTGATGATGACTCTTGTTCTTGAATAATTGATGATTAGGTTTATTGATTTGATCTAGTTGATTTCGTCTTGATTGGACTAGTGGGCTCTAGAAACCTCCTTGTTCCTCAGAACAGTCGCCAGCCCTGAGACCTTAAATGGTCAAAATCAATCAGATGAATTCTGTGCTTGAGCATTGCTTATGTGTCCTAGAGGTCCTAACCATGTAGGATAGGTTGGGAGCGTAATTATTTATCATTCAACGATATGGTTGATCATTATTATATTTTCTTCGGTTGATTGTGATGTGTTGACCTACATCGCTATGTATTTTTATGTGTTGATCAAGTGTCACTATCATTTATGTTAATGTGTTGTCTTGTGTCATTATTGATTACTTTAATGTGTTGCTTTTAAGGATTTTAATTATGATGTCATGATGCATATGCATTGTTGTGAATTGTGTTGACATGAATTTCCTAATGATTTAAAAAAACAATACCTATTGTACTTTGTTGTGTCGTAATGATGGATCCATTACATATGGTATCAAAGTGGGTTAAAGCTTGGGACTTTGGATCATCACGCCTTACACGATATTAAACACTTGATTGACAACTTATTTCTAATTAGAATTGAAATTGTTCGTATGGGTAATCCTGGATAGAGGACATCGTGGAGGTAGACTACGTTGATCTAGAGGAAAATACGTGACACCTCCAGTAGCATCCATGCCAGAGGGGTCTAACCCCCAAGGAGAAGAGCATGTATTTTGACAGGAGAATATTATTGTGGGGGATTTCGTTGGATTGTTGAGGTCCCTTCAGAGGATGTCAGACACCGTGATTAACCGACTAGATAGAGGATACCAGGGCACTTGTACCTAATGAGGGTTCACAAAGCACTCCAACTGGCAGTTGTATCATTCATAGAGAACACAAGAAGGTTGATTTTACCAAGTTCACAGGTTACACAGATGGCTAAGACGCCAAGGCTTGGCTGGAAAAGATGGCGATGTGCTTCACACTTCATGTCTATACCTCTAACATGAAGGTTCGCATGGCGGTCTTTTAGCTGAAGGGGGACACTCTTCCATGGTGGAAGACACAACTACCTCAACTTAACATAGACATCGAAGATGTGTCATGGGAACTCCTCAAAGAAAACTTCTCNAAGACACAACTACCTCAACTTAACATATACATCGAAGATGTGTCATGGGAACTCCTCAAAGAAAACTTCTCGAAGAAGTAATTGACAGAGGAATTCATTGAGTGGCAGCTCAATGAGTTCAACGCCTTATGACAGGGTGGTCATATGGTGCTAGATTTATGGAGCTACTTCGGTATGCCCCACATATGAACATGAAGAAGATGGAGGTCACTAACTTTTTGTTTGGACTCAACTCCAACATTCATGTGAAGGTGAGGATCCTAATGCCTCAGATGTTGCATGATGCAGTCCAGAAGGCCCTTATAGCTGAGGAAGATTTGGCCAATGGGGGTGAGGACATGAATCCTGCAAAACCGTATGGATAGACAACATCCTAAGAACAACAACAATAGTTAGGCATGTTCAAGAGAATAGACCGGGATCACAGGATGTTAGTCCGACAACTCCTATTTCGGGGACCAGGAGTACTGGACCGAACACCGAATGTTGGACATGTGGTGAGCCACATTACTAGCGAGATTGTCAGGTTGAGAAGACCAGAGAGGCTAGGTCGATAGTACACACTACAGCTAGATATTTGGGAAATACCCACAAGATTCATGCCATGGTGAATGACCGTCGGGCTAAGCACCAGTCCACTTTGCTCGAGACGTTAGGTAGCATCGTCGATCAAAATTTTACTATGTTGATAGATTATGACGCTACAAAAAGATTTATTTCTAATACAACCCTGGAAGGAATTAACTTAAAGGAAGTCGACAAGATGAGTTTAGATAGGTTGAAATGGCTTTGAGTGCCATCCAGAAGGTTGGAAGACGGGTTATGGGATATCTTGTTAACTTGAGAGATTTTTCAATGAAGGCCAACCTTTATGTCATGATATTAGGACCTTATGAGATCGTGATCAGTATGGACTAGTTGGAATCACATGATACGATACCCAATTGTAAGACAAAATGGTTGAGTTGACTGATGATGAGGGACAAACAAGAGTGATTGTAGGGAGAAACCAAGGACTGTCCTTGAGGTTCATTTCTTCCCTAGATATATAGAAGTGCATGTGCAAAGGATGCAATTTATATGAAATCTTAGCGCTAAATGACAAGGGCGTGGTAGAAGTATTAGACAAGTTTTCGATAGTATGAGAGTTTGCTGACATGTTCCCAGAAGGTTACCAGGTTTTTCGCCCGAAAGAAAGATGGGATTTACCATTGACTTGAAACCTGGAACCGAACCAACAAAAAGAACTCCTTATTAGATGTCAACACCTGAGTTACAAGAGTTTAAAATGAAGGTGAACGAGTTGTTGGACATAGGAATTTTACGTCCCAATGTGTCACCTTTGGGTGTGCCTGTTATTTTTCATAAGAAGGAGGATGGGTTGTGGAGACTCTATATAGACTACCATCAATTAAATAAGGCAATGATCAAGAATGAGTATCCGTTTCCAATAATAGACTATTTGTTTGATCAAATAAAAGGCGAGATGATGTTTTCAAAGATAGACTTGAGATCAAGATATTACTAGTTGTGAATCAAGGAGGAGTAAATTCCTAAGACCGCATTCAAGACGAGGTTCAGGCATTACGAGTTTACCATTTTACCATTTGGACTAACAAACACCCGAAGGTTATTCATGAGCTTGATGAATGGGGTGTTCCGTGAATACTTGGAGAATTTTTTTCAAGTATTCATTGATGACATACTGATATATTTTTGGATGATGCAAGAACATGACGAACATTTGTGCTTGGTACTACAGTGTTTATGAGAAAATAAATTATACGAGAAACTGTCGAAATGCTCTTTTTATCAATCGAGGATTCATTATCTAGGGTATGTTATATCTAGAGAAGGCATTGTTGTGGATCCAATGAAGGTAGAGGCTATTATAGAATGTCCTACACCAAAAAGAATACCAAGAGTATGCATCTTTTTGGTTTGGCAGGATATTACGGACGATTTGTCCAAGGTTTTTCGAATATAGCAAATCTGATTGCCGAATTGTAGAAGAAAAATAAGAAGTTGTATGGACCAAGAAGTGTGAAGAAGAATTTCGAGGGCTCATTGGGCTGTTGACGATAGCTCAGATACTAAAAGTCCTTGACTTGGACAGGGATTTCTTATTATGCAGAGACGCATCCAAGGAAGGTTCAGGCAGAGTATTGATGCAAGATGCTCAAGTGATCACCTACATGTCAAGGAAATTAAGAAGGCATGAGGAGAAATACACAATGCATTATTGGGAGTTATTGGATATTATGTATTCCTAGAGAGTGTGGAGACACTATCTAATTGGATGGAAATTTGAAAAAAAAACTAGATCATTGTAGAAAGTAGCACTTTTTGTAGAGAATGACTTGAATGCACGGCAAAAGTGTTGGTTAGATTTACTTAGAAAATACAATTGAGATTAAGCACGTTAAATGAACACTGAACAGAGCGATAGATGCATTGAGTCGAATACCACGCATGTTCTTGGTGATACCTATTAAGACAAATCTTCGAGAAAATATTCTAACTATACAGTTTGTCGATGACTCATATAAAGAGATTAATGAAATTATCGGAAAAGACACCATGAAGGTAACAAGGTTTGAAATATATGCACTAGACAATGATCGACTAACAAGCTATAATAACCAGATTTATGTACTGCCTAATGAAAAATTTAGAAATTTGATCTTAAGCGAAGCTCATAGAGCAGTATACATGGCTCCTCCAGAAGTCATGAAGATGAGGGAAGACCTTAAATACCTTAATCTTCATCAAGTAAAAGATGAACATAGACATCCGACATGATTAATACAACCACGTGCTATTCTAGAATCGAAATGGGAGGTCATTTCGATGGACTTTATTGTTGGATTGTCATTGATGGCAAGGAGGAATGACTCTATTTTCGTGGTAATTGACACTTTGATGAAGAGTGCACATTTTATTCATGTGCGTATGACGTATCAAGCAGGAGACATAGCTAGAATTTTTGTCAGGGATATTGTGAGATTGTGTGGCATGCCAAAACAAATCATAGTCTATAGAGGATCGATGTTTACAAGTCAATTTTGGTCTAGTTCCCAAGAGGCCTTGGGAACCCAACTGAACTTTAGTACAACATATCACCCTGAGATAGATGGGAAGACGGAAAGAAAAAATAAAATTTTGGAAGCTATGTGGTGTATGAATGTGTTGGACCAACATAAATGTTGGGAAGAGTTCTTTCCACTAGTAGAGTCTGCGTACCACAACCGATATCAAGGTACCGTTAAGATGGCATTGTGTGATTTTCTTTATGGGAGACCATGTCAGATACCATTGAGTTGGGATAGAATTGAGGGTAGGGTCCTGGTGGGATCATAAATGATCTAAGAAATGGAAGAACAAATGCAAAGAATAAGACAAAGGATTAAATAAGCACAAGTTTGGAAGAACAAATATGATGATGCACATTGCATTGACCGCAACTATGAAGTTGGAGACCGATTTTTCTTGCGATGGAAACCGCACCAGAGTTCGATTAAGTTCCAAAAGTGTGTTAAACTCTCTCCTAGTTTAGAGGGGCCTTTCGAAGTTATCGAAAGGAAGGAGACCATGGCCTATCAATTGGCCTTGCCTCATTCTTGGAGGCATATGCATGATGTTTATCTTGTATCTATTTTGTGACATTATGTTAGTGATCCTACACATGAGATTGACATGAGTTCCTTGCGATGACAGAAGAGGGTGCACTCATGGTAAAGCCAATCCACATTCTGGACCATCGCCATTCAACAACTATGGTCTCGAAAAACCGATTAGGTCAAGGTCCAATAGGAAAATTATAGTTCAAACTTGGCTACTTGGGAGGACGCATGTGATATGTGTCAGCAATTCCTTTTTGATTGTTAGACATATGGATCTTGTCAGATGATTCATATACTACATTTTATATACTGTACAACTTCGGGACAATGTTAAAAAGAAGAGGGGGTGTATGTAACATCACTCTCTTATGAGCACATGTTGTTGACTTATTCTTTGACGACACTTGCATGTAAGTGATCCAGTTATAGTACATGGTTCTGGTTTCGCTAATGCAATTTTATGATAATGTTTATGGATTATGATTTTATATTATTTTTTTTTATTCCGTATTGACATATGTTATTGATGAATTTCTCTGAGTGATCTAGAAATGAGTGAGTACTTACTCTACACAGTATTTCAGTCAAGAATCATTTTTTGACGAATTATTTTCATAAGTATTAAAGGGCATATGATTCCATTATTAACCATGTTTTTAAACAATAATACATAACACACATGAACTCAAAATGGAATAATACAAAAGACAAGAGAGAGTCAACCGATGTTGATAATGGAGTTCTCCCCTCTTGGGATACGTCTCTGGATCCGCTTCAATTGGAATATGGATCACTTTCATTCCTTATTCAAAATATGTTGGGACCTTCTCATACGTTACTACATAATTCTCCTTCAATGAGGATTCAAGAAGACCACTCACACTCATATATCTCCATACATCAATAAGGATAATTCCTTCCATGAATAAGTCTCTCAATACTTAGAAGTAGTAACACTATGGATCTCCAACTCAACCGATTAATTACTCATTAATATCCCCCATCACATACAACTCACATAAGGCATTATATAGTTTTTTGTCACTCTCTCTTAAAAAAGAGCATTAATTCCTAGATCCACAATAATAGGATCTAATTACAAAAGAGGAAAAACAAGATGCATAAATGTAGGATCTCAAACTATCTTTAGACACATAATGGGAAAAGTCTCAAAACTACCCAAACACTCTTCAGCCATGCCCTTGATTATCTTAACCTACTAGTGAGAAAATTGGAAAATTCGTGTGAGGTGGTTTCTCACATGAAAACCAATTTGCATAATTACAATTTTAATGAAAAATGCCTGAGACACATTTCCCCCCACAAGTATTAATCATTTTACAAAATGAATTAAATGCATGAGTTTTCAAGCTCATTTAAAGAATGATAAGATGCATGAGCATATCACAAAGGATAAATACAATAAAATGATAAATGAAAGAGACTTAACTCACAAAGAATTAATAAAAATACATGATATTATAAAAGTCATAAAAGCATAAATTCACCCCTTTCACCACTTTGTTGGTAACTTCAAATCAACTTGGTGAAAAAAATAAAGTTCCTCCCATGTGTGGATATCTACCTGGATCACGCCTCCCCACAAAAGAACATTTTTTTCTCTAAAAGTATCAACTGAATCTGTATGAAAATGTCTTCAAAAGGGCACATTCCTTCAAGACTCCCTCACCCACGTCCTTCAGAATTAGAATGCAAAGCCAACACTTGCAACTGCTGCAAAGAAAACGTTTGATTGATTTGATCTAGTCGATTTCACCTTGATTAGACTAGTGGGATCTAGACACCTCCTTGTTCCTTAGAAAATTCTCCATCCCTGAGTCCTTAAATGGTCAAAATGAATCGGATGAGTCATGGGCTTGAGCGCTGCTTATGTGTCCTAGAGGTCCTACCCATGGAGGATAGGTTGGGCGGGTAGTTCTTTATCATTCAATGATATGGTTAAACATTATTATATTTTATTCAGTTGATTGTGACATGTTGATATGCATCGCTATGTATGTTTATGTGTTGATCAGGTGTCACTATCATTTATGTTAATGTCCTAGCTTGTGTTGTTATTGATTAATTTAATGTGTTTCTTGTAAGGCTTTTAATTATGATGTCATGATGAATATGCATTGTTGTGAATTGTATTGGCGTTAATTTCCTAATGATTTAAAAAAAAATTACCTATTGTACTTCATCATGTTGTAACAACGGGGCCGTTACATATGGCATCAAAATGGGTTCAACCTTGCGACTGTGGATTGTTACGCCCTCCACGGTATTAGCCACTTAATTAATAAATTATCGCTAATTAGAATTGAAATTTTCTTTATGGGTAATCCTGGATATAAGATGCCATGGAGGTAGACGACGTGGTGCTAGGGGAAGAGGCGCGATGCCTCCAGTAACATCCATTCTAGAGGGGTCTAACCCCCAAGGAGAAGAGCATGTCTTTGGATAGGATATGATTTTTATGGGTGATTTGGTTGGATTGATGAGGTCCCTTCATAGGATATTAAAGGCCTTGATTAACCAACTATATAGAGGAGTACAGGGTGCATGTACCCAATGAGTGTTCAAAACACGCTCCAACTGTCAGTGGTAGCATTCATAGAGAACTTGAGATGGTTGAGTTTCCCAAGTTCATGGGTTCCATGGACGGCTCATCCGTCGAGGCTTGGTTGGATAACATGGCGATGTTCTTCTCACTTCATGTCTATATCTCCAACATGAAGGTCCACATGGTGGTATTTCAACTAAAGGGGAGCACTCTTCTATGGTGGAAGACTCTTCTGCCTCAATTGAACATAAATATCAAAGACATGTCATGGGAGTTTCTCAAGGAACAGTTATGGGAGAAGTAATTGTTAGAGGAATTCATTGAGCACCATCTCAATGAGTTCAACACCTTACGATAGGGTGTTCGTATAGTGTTGGAGTATGAGACCATATTTATTGAGCTACTTCGGTATGCCCTGCATCTTAACACAGAGAAGTTGGAGGTCAACAAGTTTGTGTTCCTCCTTAACTCCAACATTCATGTGAAGGTGAGGATCTTGATGCCTCATAATTTTCACGATGGAGCCCAGAAGGCCCTCATAGTTGAGGAAGGGCTGACCAATGGGGTTCAGGACATGACTACTGCAAGACCGTCTAGACAGACGATATCTGAAGTGCAACAACAACAGTTAGGCATGTTCAATAGAACATACCAGGATCACAGGTTGTTAGGTTGGAATCTCCTACTTCAGGGACCATGAGTATTGGAATGAAGAATTGTTTTTGGACATGTGGCGAGCCACATTATCAATTAGAACATCTAGTTGAGAAGGCTAGAGCATTCAGGTCAACATGACACATTATAGTTGTAGATTATGGAAAGGCCCACAAGATTCATACTATAGTGAATGACTGCGAGACTGAGCACTAGTCCACTGTGCTCGAGATGTCGGGTACCATCATTGAACAAACTTTTACTATGTGGATAGATCCCAACACTAAAGAGATATGTATTTCTGCTACAAAGAATTAAGTTAAATAAATTCGACGGGATGAGTTTAGATATGTCGAAATGGATTTGAGTGTCATCCATAAGGTTGGGGGAAGGGTTAGGGATTATCGATTTAACATGGGAGATTTTATAATGAAGTGGTGATGACCTTTGCCTTCTCTCCTGCTAAAGAGAGGCCATCATGACCTCCCTATCTAGGATAGTTCAATTCTTTAAACCAGATGGTTCGTCGGGCTCCTCGTGGAACCGATTTAACTTGACACGGGCCATTTTTCACTTCCTCGGTGCCCATGATGTGGCACCTGCGGACCCTCTCCATAGAGTTTTTCAAATTTGACTCCAGCACTGCTATCTCTATGGGATAGGCTTCCCTCTTTGATGTGACCATGGATTGTAGGCGTAGGCCACTCCCTTCATGACCCCACACTTCGGGAATTTTGCAAGTTTCTCTCTCCTTTCCCCTATTTCCAAATCGGTGAACTCTTCGGGACCAGATCTATGGTTCACATTCCTCCCGTGATCAACGAATGTGATTGAATCATGATTTTAGAACTCACAAGTCTTCTCTCCTCGTGACCCTTCTTTTCCTGACTTGTGAATTGACGAAGTGTCGATCCTGCTCGACGTTTACTCTTTGATGGACGACCAAGATTTCTTTGGTTCTTAGCTCCTTGCGATTTCCTCTCATCTCTTCTCTAAATGGTTATTCTTCTGAAATTCATGGATCCCTACCACGTGCCCTTCTAGATCCAACATTATCAATTCAAATCACTTTTCGAGACCTCATGAAGATCCTTGTTTTCTCTCAACAAATCTTCTGAACTTCCTTCTCTTGAACTTATTGATCTTCTGCCACTTGTCTCTTCCTTGAATATGGGTGACTTATCCATCTTCGGGAATTCGGAAAGTCCTCGACTCCTTTGCACACTTGGCACAATTTCTCTTTCGAGACTTAGGCTATTCTCGAAGTTTTTCTTCACTCCTTGCAGAAATATGTGCCACTCTCCTGCAACTTTGCTCGACTTAAAAACCTTCACGGTTCCAAGTTCCTTTGCGAGTTTCTCATGCCCTCTTGGTAGTTTCTCGCTCTACTTCTTTAGTTTATACAGTGAACTCTCAAAACCTTAGGCGCACTCCTTGCTCTCAAATCGGTTATTCGAAGGATTCTCCCTCAACCTTATGGAAAAGTTTAAGGCATATCCTTTCCTTTGTCATTACAGTTCTTGGAAAGCCTTCCTTCACCAGAATGTTAAGCAATTCTGGGATTCTTCAAGACCTTGCGCCATCTTTATCCTGGGTATGCTCATGGAAGCTCGATGCCCTCCTGTAAGAGTATTCTAGAGTATTCAGTAACCATGGACTATGCTTCTCTCCACACAGTCTTTATTTTCAAGGGACTCAACTGCCTTGAAATTTCTCCCTAAGTCTGTAAATAAATCTGGTATGCGCTTCTGAAAACTTCTCTTCTTACTCCACTGAGTTCAGACACATACCCTTGTGTCGGCTTAGAGATTTTCCTCTATGTTTCACGCACTCCTTTCACTTAGCCTAGAGAACCAGACTTAACTTAACACACTCTCAGATAGAAACCAATATCTCTATCCCTACAAATGATTTCTAACATTAATCTACAATTCACAAACATGTAAAATAAATTCATAACACAACATCCATTGAACAAAAATGTAAAACAGGAAAAACTGTCATTTTCTATTAATGGTGGAATGCCAAATTAAAATGGTGGAGTCTGACCTACAAATGAGTCTAGGATCTCTATGTTTCTCTCCCTGCAACCCGACCAACTTAACCTTGGCAAAAATTTCAAATATTTATACAAGATTCGATATGAGCTTCGTTCACAAGCTAAGAAATGGTGTTAAATCACCATCCCTAATGCTTATCGAAATGGAAAATTACAATGATGGCTATCTACTCCAAATCAGATGCAGATCCATTTTTTGTGAACCTCTTAATGGCGGCCTTATCTCTAGCTTGTGCGAAATAACAATTTTTCTCCTTCCATCTTGTCTTCAATAAATGCCTGGATCTCGTCTTGGATTCTCAAGGAAAAGATGAGAGGGAAATGCCTCTCATTTCTTGAATGCGTACCACTCATGAAATATAAATGGCACCTACTAAGTTTTAGCTATGCTCCTACATCATACTCCATAGTGGAAAAAATCATGAGCTCCTTCTCATGATATTTCCAGCATGTTTGAAGTCCTCCAGAATCCCAAAACTCTTCTTGGAGCCATCTCCCGAATCTCATGCTTCGTTTCTTTTGTTCTTGCATCATCCTCGCTTCTCATGCAGGCTTCCTTTCATCCAACTTCCTTTTGTTGACAATTTCTTCTTCCAAATCCAACATCAACTTCCTTTTCTCCTCAATCACCTTGTCCAACAACTCTATTGGCTGGTTCTTCTATTGAAGACTAGCTCGTTGCACTCACTTCTTATGAATGGGTGAATCACACTAATTTCCCAATACTTATTCTTACTTTGTGGACTTAGCATGCCACTCTACTGCAATATTCAATCCTACAGGCTCCTCATTAATGAACTGCTTCTCGACTACCACTTCTAATAATAGAATTTCTCTTGCCAGTCCTTTGATTGTTTCCCTTTCAGCTCCCTCCAATTGTGACTCGTGCTGATGTATCTCCTCTCACATGTTTATTTCTTGGTAGCCACCTTCTGGCTATGGATTGCCCAACCAGTCATCGAGTTCATTTAACTCCAATTTCCACTGAGTGAGTGACTCAATTGGGTGTCCTCCCGTTGGGACAGACATCAATATCTGTTCATTTTCCTCCATGATAGTTTTTGTTGGTTGTCTTTCTATCGCATCTGCAACATCTGTGCTAGCCTCTACGACCACTTGGTAGGAATATTTCAAATCCTCCAATGATCGGAACATTCCTCAGATCCTCCTTCTTTGTGATGTAAGTTTGGAACTACTCATCACAGCTCTGTGTGAATATTCATCTGTGTGAGGTTTCTCTCCTGCCTCCTCTTCATATATAAATGAAATCTCAATTGAGATCATCTCTTATCCCTTGTCCACCTGGAAATATGGGATGTCTCTTCTACCCACCTATCATTTTATGAGATCCACTGATCCGCTCTCATTGCCCACCTGACAGCCCTGCAATATCCTTGCCAAACCTCTTTCCCTAATGACCGAGAATTTCAACATGCCTCAGCCACCTCTTTAACATCTGTTACTACCCCCTAGCCAACAACTTCTAAACAGACCATCTAGATGTCCTCTTCAAAGGCCATTCATACCTCCAGTGTACCTTTGACTCCTGCTGCATATTAAATGCAAGCTTCTCCATCTGT
The DNA here is from genome assembly GCA_000966675.3 of Picea glauca. NCBI lineage: Eukaryota > Viridiplantae > Streptophyta > Pinopsida > Pinales > Pinaceae > Picea > Picea glauca. The sequence continues at coordinate 51,563 of JZKD02S0508301.1, forward strand.
GCTCGTATTTCACTGAGCTTCTTGTCCCTCTCCACATTCCTCTTCTGTGACTGGACATCTCCTCACCCATGTTTATGACCATCAATGGTCATCTTTCCTTCTACCTTCCTTCCTAACAATTCAGATGCTCACTCTGCAACTGAGAGCATAAGCATCTTTTCCTTCACTTGAAATTCATATATGAGACTGTGGTCTGATACCACTCCTGGTATCAGACTATCTTTGTACCTCCTTCTCTCCACCTGAGAGAAATTTACCTCTGATACCACTCTTGTTTATGACCTCCCCCTTCTCTCTTGCCAAAGAGGGGCCATCTCAACCTCTCGGTCTAGGATTGTTCAATTTGTTGAACCGGATGGTTGATCGGGCTCCTGGTGGAACTGATTTAACTTGACATAGGCCCCTTTTCACTTCCTCGACGCCCACGACGTGGCACCTGTAGAACCTCTCCTTAGTGATTTTCAAATTTGAGACCAACGTTGCTATCTCTCTAGGCTAGGCTTCCCTCTTCAATGTGACCACAAAATGTATCCATGGGCCACTCCCTTCACGACTACACACTTTGGAACTTTCGCGAGATGCTCTCTCATTTCCCTGATCTTCAAATTGGCGAACTCTTCGGGACCAGATCTACAGTCCATGTTCCTCCCTTGATCAACGACTGTGATCAAATAGAGAGTTTGGACCTTGTGAGTATTCTCTCCACATGACCCTATTTTTCCTGACTTGTGAATCAGAGAAGTGTCTATCCTGCTCCACGTGTCCTCCTCGATGGATGAGCAATATTTCTCTGATTCTTAGCTCCTTGATATTTCCTCTTAGCTCTTCTCCGAAGGGTTATTCTTCCTAAATGCATGGATCCATACCATGTTCCCTTTCAAATCCAATGATCTGTATTCAAATCTCTCTTCACGACCTCGCGAATATCCTTGTCTTCTCTCGACAAATTTCCAAAGTTACTTCTCCCAAACTTCTCGATCTTCTTCCATCTATCTCTTCTTTGACAATGGGTGACTTATCTGTCTTTGGGACTTCGACAAGTCCTCGAATCCTTTTCACACTTGGTGAAATTTCTCTTTCTAGACTTAGGTTGTTCTCGAAGGTTTTCTACACTCCTTACAGAAATTTTTGCCGTGCTCCTACGAATTTGCTCGGCTTGAAAACCTTCACAGTTCCAAGTTCCTTTGCGATTTTCTCATGCCCTCCTAGTATTTTCTCGCTATACTTCTCAATATTATACGGTGAACTCTAAACACCTTAGGCGCAATCCTTACGCTCGAATAAGTTCATTGATGAATTCTCCCTCGGCCTTATGGAAAGGTTTAAGGCATCTCCTTTCCTTTGTCGTTGAAATTCTTGCAAAGCCTTCCTTCACCAGAATGTTCAACAATTCTAGGATTCTTAAACACCTTACGTTGTTTTTCTCTTGGGTATGCTCACGCAAGATCGATTCCCTCTTGGCAGAGTATTCTAGAGTATTCGATAATCGTGGACTATGTTTCTCTCCACACAGTCTTTATTTTGAAGGGAATTAACTACCTTCAAATTTCTCCCTAAGTCCGTAAATAAATCTGGTATGCCCTCTTGGAAACTTTCTTCTAACTGCACTGAGTTTAGACACACCCCTTGCATCAGATTACATATTTTCCTCTTTCTGTCATGCACTCCTTGCACTTAGGCTAGAAAACTAGATTTAACTTAACACCCTCTTGGATAGAAACCAGTATCTCTATCCCTGTAGACGATTTCTAACATTCATCTACAATTAATAACACAACATCCATTGAACATAAATGTAAAGCAGGAAAAGCTGTCATTTTATATTAATAGTAGAATACCAAATTACAATGGTGGAGTCCGAGCTACGATTGAGTCTCGAATCTCTGTGTTTCTCTCCCTACAACCCGACCAACCTAACCTTGGCAACAATTTCAAATATTTATACAAGAGGGGTTCTACGATATTCCCTCGGAAGTTAACAAATGGTGTCAAATCACCATCCCTAATGCTTATTGAAAGGGAAAATTAAAATGATGGTTGTCTGCTCCAAATCAAATGTAGATCCATTTTTTGTTAGCCTATTAATGGCGACCTTATCTTCATCTTGTGCGAAAGCACGGTTTTTCTCCTTCCATCTTGTTATCAATAAATTCCTAGATCTTGTCTTGGATTCTCGAGGAAAAGATGAGAGGGTGGTGCCTCTCCTTTCTTGAATGTGCACCATGCGTGAAATATAGCTGGTGCGTGATGAGGTGGAGAAATGCTCCTACATCATGAAGGCTAACCTTTATGTCATGATCTTATGAACTTATGACATGTGATCAATATGGACTGGTTGGACTTGTATTATGCAACACCCAACTATCAGAAGGAATAGTTGAGTTGACCAATGATGAGGGACAAAGAAGAGTGATTGTAGGGAGAAACCAGTGAGTTTCCCTGAGGTTCATTTATTCCCTAAAACTACATAAGCGCATGCACAAAGGATGCAAGTTATAGTCATTTCTTCCCTAAAACTACATAAGTGCATGCGCAAAGGATGCAAGTTATAGTCATTTCTTCCCTAAAAATGAAACTACAATGGCGTGGAGAAAGGATTATAAAGCCTTTTGGTAGTACAAGAGTTTGTGGATGTGTTCCCATAAAGGTTACGAAGGTTTTACACCCGAAAGAAAGATGGATTTTACCATCGAATTCAAACTTGGAACCGAACCGATAGCAAGAACGCCTTATCAGATGTCAACACATGAGTTACAGGAGTTGAAAATGCAACTAAACAAGTTGTTGGACATGGGAATTATACGTCCCAATATGTCACCTTCGGGTGTGCCTGTTATTTTTCATAAGAAGGAGGATGGGTAGTGGAGACTATATATAGACTACCATCAATTGAATAACGTAATGATCAAGAGCCAGTATCCGTTTCAAATAATAGATGATTTGTTTTATAAAATGAAAGGCACGATGATGTTTTCAAAGATCGACTTAAGATCAAGATATCACTAGTTGTGAATCAAGTAGGAGGACATTCCTAAGACCGCATTCAAGACACAATTCAGGCATTACGAGTTTATCGTTTTACCGTTTGGAATAAAAAACGCCCCATGGGTATTCATGAGCTTGATGAATGGGGTGTTCCGTGAATACTTGGACAAGTTTTTCCAAGTATTCATTGACGACATATTGGTATATTCTCGGACGATGGAAGAATGTGATGAACATTTGTGCTTGGTACTACAATGTTTACGAGAAACCAAATTATACGCGAAACTATTGAAATGCTCTTTTTATCAATCGAGGATTCATTATTTAGGGCATATTGTATCCTGTGAAAGAATCACTATGGATCCAGTGAAGGTAGAGGCTATTATAGAATGTCCTGTGTTGACAAGCATATCGAGAGTATGCAACTTTTTAGCTTCGTAGGATATTATCGATGATTTGTCGAAGGTTTTTCAAAGATAACAAAACTGATCGCGGAATTGCATAAGAAAAAAAAGAATTTGTATGGACCAAGAAGTGGACATAAGCATTTAAAAGGCTCGGTGGGATATTGACGATAGCTCTGATACTGAATGTCCTCGACTTGGATAGGGATTTCTTGGTATGCACAAACGTGTGAAAGGAATATTTATGCGGAGTATTGATGCAAGACAGTCAAGTGATCGCCTACATGTCAAGGAAATTAAGAAGGCATGAGGAGAACTACGCAATACATGATTGGAAGTTATTGGACATTATGTATTCTTGGAGAGTGTGGAGACACTATTTGATTGGACATAAATTCGAACAAAAAAAAAGATCATTGTAGAATGTAGCAATTTTTGTGGAGAATGACTTGAATCCAGAACAAAAGTGTTGCTCAGGATTTCTTAGAAAATATGATTTAGATTAAGTACGTTAAATGAACATTTAAAAGAGTGGAAGATTCATTTAGTCGAAGACCAAGAATGTTCTTGGTGATACCTCTTCAGACGATTATTCGAGAAAAGATTCTAACTATACAGTTTGACTATGACTAGTATAAAGAGGCTAAGGAAATTATCGAACAAGACACCGTGATGGTACCAAGGCTTGAAAGATATGCATTGGAAAATGACCGAATGATGAGGTATAACAACCATGTTTACATACCACCTAATGAAAAATTTAGAAATTTGATCTTAAGCAATGCTCATAGAGAAGTATACATGGCTCATCCAGGAGTCACGAAGATGAGGGTAGACCTTAAAGATGTTAATATTATTGAAAGGAACAAAGGAATACATAGTTATCTACGTGGCGAGATGTCTAGAATGTCAGCGAGTGAAAGATGAACATAGACATCCGACAGGATTAATACAACTTCAAGATATTCCATAATCAAAATGGGAGGTCATTTCGATGGAATTTATTGTTGGATTTTCGCTGATGGAAAGGAGGCATGACTCAATTTTCATGGTAATTGACACTTTGACGAAGAGTGCACATTTTATTCATGTGCATATGATGTATCAGGCACCCGACATAGCTGTATTTTTTGTTAGCGATATTGTGAGATTGCCTCGTGTGCCAAAAAGAATCATAGTCGATAGAGGATCAATATTTACAAGACAATTTTGGTCTAGTTCACAAGATTCCTTGGGAACCCAACTGAACTTGAGTACAACATATCGCCATCAGATAGAAGGGAAGAAAGAAATAACAAACCAAAATTTGGAAGATATGTGGTGTATGAATGTGTTGGACCAAAATAAATGTTGGGAAGAGTTCTTTCCACTAGTAAATTCGGTCTACCACAACCAATATCATGGTACCATTAAGATGGAACTATGTGAGTTTCTCTATGGGCGACCGTGTCAGATGCCATTGAGCTGAGATAGATTTGAGGGTAGGGTCTTGGTGGGACAAGAAATGATACAAGAAATGGAATAATAAATGAAAATCATAAGACAAAGGATTAAATAAGTTCAAGCTTGATAGAATAGCTATGCTGATGCACATCGCGTTGACCGCAACTATGAAGTTGGCGAATGAGTTTTTTTGTAGTTGAAACCACACCAAATTTTGATTAAGTTTGAAAAGTGTGATAAACTCTTTCCTAGGTTAGAGGGGCGTTTCAAAGTTGTGGAAAGGAAGGGACCCATGGCCTATCGACTGACCTTGCCTCATTCTTGGAGGCGTATGCACGATGTTTATCTTGTAAATGTTTTGCGACATTATTTTAGTGATCCTACACATGAGATTGACATGAGTTCCTTATGGTGTCAAACGAGGGTGGACTCACAGTGGAGCTAATATACATTCTGGACCATCACATTCGATAGTTATGGTGTCGAACGGTCGATTAGGTCAAGGTCTAGTAGGAAAATTATAGTTCACACTTGGCTACTCGGGAGGATGCATGTGATATGTATAATCAGTTCCTTTTTGATAGTTTAGATATATGGATCTTGTCAGATGATTTATATATTGCATTTTATATACTTTACAACTCTGGGACAATGTTTAAAACAAGAGGGGGTGTATGTAACATCTTTCTCTTGTGAGCACGTGTTATTGAATTATTCTTTGAGGACACTTGTGTGCAAGTGATCCAACTATAGTACATGGTTGTGGTTTCACTAATGGATTTTTATGATGATGTCGATGGATTATGATTTTATGTTATTTTTTATATTGCGTATTGACAAATTTTATTAACGAGTTTCCCTATGTGATCTGAAAATGAGTCAGTACTTACTCTACACAAGATTTCAACTGAGAATCATTTTTTGATGAATTATTTGCATAAGGATAAAATGGCATATGAGTCCATTATTAATCATTTTTTTAAACAATAATACATAACACACATGAACTTAAAATGGAATAAGAAAAAGGACAAGAGAGAGACAACCGATGTTGGTAACGAAGTTCACCCCTCCTGTTTTACGTCTTTGGACCCGCTTCAATTGGAATATGGATTGCTTCCATTCCTTATTCAAAATATGTTGGGACCTTCGCATAAGTTACTACATAAGATATGCCTTCTCCTTAAATGAGAATTCAAGAAGACTACTCACACTCATATCTCTCCATACATCAAGGATAATTCCTTACATGAATAAGTATCTCAATACTTAGAAGTAGTAACGCTATGGCTCTCTAACTCCAATCATTAATTCCTCATTACTCTGCCCCCTCACGTAGGGATAACATAAGGAATTATATAGTTTTTCCTCAGTCTCTCTTAAAAAAGAACATTAATTCCTAGATCCACAATAATAGGATCTAATTAAACAAGAGGAAAAACAAGATCCATAAATGTAGTATCTCAAACTATATTTAAGAACATAATGGGAAAAGTCTCAAAACCACCCAAAGAATCTTCAACCATGTCGTTGATTCTCTCAACCTACTAGTGATAAAATTGGAAACTTGGTGTGAGGTGGTTTCTTACATAAAAAACGATTTTCATAATTACAATTTTAATGAAAAATGTGTGAGGCACATTTTCCCCCACAAGTATTAATCATTTTACAAAAATAATTAAATGCATGATTTTTTTCAAAATCTCATTTAAAGCATGATAATATGCACGAACATCTCACAAAGAGTAAATCAAATAAAATGATAAATGCATGAGAGTTATCTCACAAAGCATTAATAAAAATGTGTGAGATTATAAAACTCATAAAAGCATAATTTCACCACTTTCACCACTTTGTCGCCAACTTCAAATCAACTTTGTGAACAAAATAAAGTTCCTCCCATGTGTGGAGATTTTCCCAGATCACACATCCCCACAAAAGAACCTTTTGGTCTCCAAAAGTATGAACTGTATCTGTATGAAAATGTGTTCAAAAGGGCACATTCCTTCAAGACTCCTTCACCCATGTACTTCAAACTCAGAATGCAAATGTAACATCCCGCTCTGGCGCACTTACCAAACTTATTCTTGAGGACACTTACTCGCAAGTGATCTGGATTTTTATGATGATAAAACTTTTTCCTTCTTTATGATGTGTTAAGTTATATGACAGGATGTTTTTACTACTTTGATGTAGAAAGGTGCTGCTGAATCAGTTTCATTGAGTGTGTAGGGTTTCAGACCTTGAGGATGCTGAGGCATTAGTGGAACTCCCTTGGACTCCGTATTGATTCAGGGAGTGGGCTATTTGAGTTGTTTCATTTACGGAGATATTGTTTTGTTTTGATGATATGCTATTGATTTTATGATATGTTGTTGACATGATCTGACATGATGGTTGATGATG
>JZKD02S0508301.1:58850-69136 GCA_000966675.3 Picea glauca
TCGCTCATGATGATTATAAGGGGCGCACAATAAGGCGGGGGCCTTATTCCTTAGAGCCCTTAGTCTCCCACAAGTTCACTTGGTGGAGTGTTGACTCCAGGGGTTATAGAGTCTACTAATCCGTCAAGTCAACAAGTGGCACCTTTGGAGCACGTGGTGCATCCTGAAGGGCACGTCGCACAAAGAAATGCAAGTTAGCAAGTGCCACCCTTGGAGCACGTGGTGCATCCTGAAGGGCACGTCGTGCAAAGAAATGCAAGTCATCGAGTGGCACCCTTGGAGCACGTGGTGCATCCTGAAGGGCACGTCGCGCAGCAGAAGCAAACGAGGGGAGTGGCACCCTTGGAGCACGTAGTGCGTCCTGAAGGGCACGTCGCATGGATGATGATGATGAGACAACCTAGATGACCCTAAGACCCTAATTCCTGATAAAATTCTTAAAACGACTCCCCTAATTAAATTGTCTCCCTGCTCAAATCAAAACCTGAATTAAAACATCTCTAAGATAAATTGACCAGCCCTAAGAAAAGGTCCTACAAAAATAAACCTAGGGCGTAAACTAAAACCCACCTAGGTGTTAATTAAAGTCTTCTTAAAAGTAAAGGGGGTAAAATAATGAGGGAAATAAATTAAGCGAAACCCATGGCCTTTAAATGATAAAGGAGAAATAAAATTTTATTAAAGTGTGGGAGTGTAAAAGATAAAATAAAAAAATAATATATATATATATATATATTGAAAAGATAAAAAACCACATTTATCTTTTGGGTTTAAAAAAAAATAAATATAAAAATAACAAGAGAGAATTAAATAATAAAATTAAAGAAATTTAAGGAGTAATTTAAGGAGTGATTTTTGGGGGAGTGAGGGAATCGAGTCTTTATTTATTAAAAATGAATTAATTTTGGAGAACCATAGGGATGAGTGACACTTGGATGGCGGAGAATGTTTAGAGGTTTGTCATTAAAAATTAATTAATTAATGATTTAGGAAATCAGGTTAGTCTCAAATTTCTATAAAAGAAAGGGAAAGGAAGGAAGAAGGGGGGAACGATTAGCGTAACGTGACGCTGTCGAATTGTGGCTTGACGTGTTTCTTCTGTGGAGTTGGGTTTATCTTAGTTGTGTTGGAGTGGTAGCTCAGCCGTGGAGGCGAGCTGAGATGCCAGTCTATCTCTGGTTCTTGTGTGGCCCCTTTGCGGCTCGGGGGGCTAAGGGGGAAGCAGAGTACCCATAGCGTTTGGCTGGGAGGTACCGGTGATCCTTCTACGGTCGGCGAGCGGGACGTGGCACGGAGCGTGGGACGCAGCACGGAGCACGGGACATCTTTCGACGTGGGCGTAAGGAAATGGTATGATTTTAATTAGTGAAGTAGAAGGCATTTTACTTTTGGCAATTTAATGTAATTGATGATTGATATTGTGAGATTGTTCTGGCATTTTTTACATTCAACAAATTTCATTTCAGCAATGTTATTGTGAGTTTGTTCTGGCAATGTCAAAATTGTTACCTCCGCTTTTGGCCATGAGAAGAATGTATTTTGTTGAGTGTCTTTTGGCATGCATTGTAGATAAGGGGCGTTTTTTTTTTAAATCTGACTTTAAATGCGTTAATGGTCTGCGTTGCTTTATACCTTGGGCATTTGGCTGTATATCTTGGGCATTCATTGTATGTTTTTAAATGGCACTTAGGGTAAATATTGGTTGTCCTTTGATCTACGTTTAAAGGGGTTATTGTTCTGCATCTTACTGGGATATATCTTTGGCTGTTTGATTTGTGTGGCGTTTGTCCCAATTGTCGGTGGGCGTTTTAAGTGACTGCTGGGAGTTTTTAATTGTTGTTGTGTGCCTTTAAATTATGGATGGGCGTTTTGTTTATTGTTGGGCATTTCCTATGACTGTTGGGCATTTTTAACTTACCCGTGAGCATCTTTATTCATTCTGTATACTGTGGTATGGGGCGTTTGGCAAACTGTGTTGTGTGTTTTTGTAACAGTCATTTTGGGTGTTTTTTTACTTACACCGTGAGCATCCTTATTTGTTCTTTATACTATGGTATGGGGCATTTTTGGCAAACTGTGTTGGGCGTGTTGCAACAGTCATTTGGGGCGTTTTTTGTTGCCACTGTATTCTGGACATTGGGCATCCGTATTGAGCATTTTTCATTTGTATTGGGCGTATTTAACACCCACAGTGAGCAAATATTTCAATGGTGGTTGATCATATATCTTGGGCGTTGTTTTTTTTGCATTTATTGCGGTATTATTGAATAGGGTAATTGCTCAGCTATTCGTTGGTCTTCTCCTCATAGTTTCCAGGCGTCTGTATAAAACAATGCGTTGTAAATGATAGTTAAATTGCATAGTAAATTGGAAGTTTAATTGATAGTTAAATAATATGTCCAAAATTCCAGGTCGTAAATGGTAGTTAATCTGCCCAGTTAACTGAAAGTTGTAAATGATAGTTTAATTTTCATATCTATCATGTCTATGTAAATATAACCCAGGTCGACTATCATCGCGCGCATGCAGGTAATACAATTTAAACCGAGTCCTTAATTACTTATATATGCCCTGGCATTTTAAGAATATGAAATTACGGAGGATCTAAAGCACCAGCAAGGAAAATGCATAATGAAGGAACCTTGACAACAGAAAAACAAAACCTGTTACCTCCGAATTTTATTGACTTCTGGTTCTTACGGTTGCAATCTTTATTAAGTCCTTGAGGCGAGATTAAATTCGCGTGGTAGCTTTTAGAGAATGGGATTCAGTGTAATGCAAACCTGGGAATTCTGCCACCTGGTTGTTTTTGTTAAAAAGAAAAGAAAAACATCAACGCCCTTCAATTCAATTACTTTAAGTCTGACAACCCACAGTCTTACTGCCTTACATCATTGTTTTGCCTTTTATTAACAATCATTGGCGCCTAACCTCTGACTGATGCCTTCCAACCCTAGATTGTAAGAAGTGGAATTGCGTCCTTCAAACCCGACCTGTGTGTAATCTCCAAGAAGGTTAAGAATGTTCGCTCATGCATTAGAAAGAAGGGAAGTTTTTTTTTTATTTGATCAGTGAAGAAGACATAGGATTTCATATTTGATTTTACCCTCCTAAGTTTTTGCTCCCCTTTAAGAGCAACGCCACAATGAGCGAGGCATGCACTGTACAACCTCGTGAAGGGTGCAGAATGCGCAGATATTGCAAGCCTTCAACGCAGGTGCATGGCTTTCATGACGCCAAGAACTTAGGTGTGACCAGAAATCCTTGTGTAAGAGAATCTATGGAATCCTGGGGTTAGAAATCTATGTCAAATGATATTTAGGAAGTGTACTTTAATGGAATCAATCCTAGGATAAATTTCTATTATTCTCACTTTTTTAATTATGAATTTAAACTAATTAAAATATCTAGCATGGGAAGCCCATGTGGTATAGACGTTGACACCTCATGGTAAATGGTTGAGGTGTCCTAAAGCATAATTAGTTTTAACTCGCATAATTAGTTTTAACTCAATTGAATCCTTATATTTTGTGGTCAGTTCATAAACGAGGGACTGAAATTTAAATTTAGATGTGTCTTATCAGATTTGCATATTAATTCTTAGGGGAAAGATAGGTCGGTATGCATAATGAAATGAATGAGATAATTTTCATATTCCATCCTTATGGAATCAATCTCTTTAGTAATCTATGATTTCTTCAAAAGTTATTTATGGAATTAATAACTTACGGTTAATAACTATCCCTATTTCAAGTTATCCATTGTGAAAATTAATTAATTAACTTGTTCCAATTTAAAGGGGCTCATAATATATTGTTAGATTATTCACCTGAGTAACAAAGCCAATTATTATGATGTATAATAGTAGAGTTAACGTTTGTATATAAAGGGTATTAAGGTTTAGATATTAAATCTTGTGTGGAGTAACCTTTAGTAGTATCTAAATGGTGAGAATATTTAATTACAAAAGAACTTTTCATTATTATAATTATTGGATATAATAAATACGGGTGTAGACAGATTGGCAAGTGCCGTGTAAATGGAAGGAAATTTGTAAATGAAGTCTCATGTTCAATTCTCACCTGGACTTACTCGTGCGCCATTATTGTTGGCTGGGTGGTTGCGCCAGTAAAACAAAAAAAAAAATTGCACCTGTTACTAGAATGGTTGTCGTAACGAGGAGGTCGTTACAGCAAATCCAACAGCTACAACTTCTACAAAGAAAATGTTTGGAAAAATCCACACCCGTAACTCCTTCGCCTTTGTTCTTCAGAGAAGAAAATTCGCAGCCCACATATTCATAAATTACAACCTATAGTTGATGATACATGTATTACATCTTTGGAGTACCTTAATTTACAAGATTTTATAATCATACTCATTCGTCAATTTTACAAGGACTGTCAAAATGGCTTAGGAAAAATTGCCTCAATCAATCAATGATTACAATAAATCCAATCAAGGAGTAAGCAAATGCCTCTCACTCTCTTTGACTCTTAAAGATTGGCTAAAATCTAGTTTTACAATTCTTCATAATCACATCAAATTAAAAGGCCTTTATGATGCATACCCCCTCCCCTACGGGGTTTTGCGACCTCTGGGTCATTGGATCATTCTCCTTCCCTAAGCCATAACAACTCTTGGGTCCCTGCTGGAACCTCTATTAAACTAATCCATAGGTCTTGTATTTGAAACCCGCCGCATATGAATCAGACACCAAGAGCGAGATTCACTTTCCCACGTGATCACTGACTACGACCATAGGCCTCACCTAATAGGAAATCGTCTCGATTCGTGACTTCAGAACTCCAACATATGAGCCGACCCGAGATCTCCAACTTTCGAATCTCAAACCCTGATTCAGAACCCAACTCCACAGCTAGTTTCTCTCTTAACTCTCATCCATGTGACCATTGACGTGATGATGGGCCTAACCCACAAAGGGCGCATCATGTTTTGTATGTCGAGATTTCACAACTGGTGAGACCAAGAGGTCCTGCACCTTCAATCTCCCCAATGTTGAAACTCTTCCATGCTAGATTGACGGTTCACAATCTGTTCTGATCAACGCTTAGGATCCGATCAAAACTTTCCTTTTCGTGATTCTTGGGGGAGTCTTCCCTCTCATTTCTCTGATGACCAAAACTCTGAAACCCATGATCCACACTAGATTGACAATCCTCGCTTCCCCTTGATCAATGAACCATCTTCCTCCATCTGTTGAGTCAGGACTTCATGCTTTGCCACTTGATAAAGGTTCTTCCCTTCCAACCCCCGACTCCCGAAATGCCGAAATCTCCTTTTGGGTGATCGATGATCCACATCACTCCTTGATCAACAATGTTGATCAAATCGCGATTTCACGTATGAGGGATTCAAAACAATCTCTTCTTTGTTATTTCGATCCACAAAATGTCAAAGTTTCTTCCTTTATGCACGAAGAGTTAAGGTCTACGCTACTTCTGTAGATCCGACGACTATCATCCTGTGCGATCAGATACAATGATCCAGATCTGGTCTTATCTTGGGCACTCCTCTGAGTGTCTGGACGTGGATTTGACGGTCCAGATATTTCCCTCGCAGCTTATCCGATGGCTGTTGTGTTGTCCCTCCTCAGATTTTTCGTCTTCTCGCTAGACTTGGAAGATTTCAACACCTAGAAGGGTTTGATATTCGTCCTTTCCTATGAGTGCAGCTTTTATGGATCTCATGAACACTTTATGAAAGTGATATTCCTTTTGAGTTTCATCCCTTAAAGGATTTTTGACCTCCCACGCACACCTTGCATTCTAGGGATCTTGAATAACTCAGTCCGAAGGATTTTCTTGAAAATAAAATGCTTCTCTCCCACCTGGCTTTCTTCGGCTCTGGTTCTTCAAATCTCATTAGCTTCTTGATGCTATGCACACCTTGCCTTTAGTCTGATTTTCCTTGATTACCTTTGAACTTCTCTCCGAGCCAATCCGAGACTTAGTCGACGCACTCTTTGCGTTCGAGATGCACACCTTGCATTCAAGTATCAAAAGAGAAAGAGATAAAAACTCAACCAGTTTCGTCATGACTTCACAGAGTCAATATCTCAAACTCTCATACATGAATGAGAAATGAATAAAACAAACATACATACATAAATTACATCCATTCAATCACATTCAAGATGAACACAATTCTAGGGATTTGGAACAATTTTCATCTGTTCTATTCATTCATAAAAACGAAAATTACATAGTATTCCTCTACTCTATTCTACTCTCTTCACCTATCGTTACTCATCCATCCTGATCTTCTTCTACTCTACCACCCTAGTGATATATTAAAATTCCATTTTAAAAATATATTTAAGGGTCGACTCCTTGGGCTCTCTCGCCCTGTTCTGAAACCTATCATCCCAGACTTTAAAACTCCTACCTTAACTGTCCTATTACATTAACTGCTAATTACTATTGGATAGAGTTAACACTCCATGTCTGTGTTTTCTTACAGTCCTTAGAGACTTTTCAAACAAGTTACAATATTCAAATTGCTCAACAAAATATCTTGACAACCCAATTAAATTCTAAGTTAATGCCCGATATGAAATTTTGGCATTGCTGAGATGTCATTCATTTGCCTCCACGCATGCGCTGTTGGCTTGAAGGATATGCTCTTGCATCATACTCCTTTGGTTAAAAAAATTCATGAAATCTTGTCCATGAGATCTTGCATTGTCTTTCCATGCTTCAAAATATCAGGTTATGTGACCCAAATTGCATCTTCCATTGGGCGACCCTTCCATTTCACTAAATATTCAAGATACGTCTTTCTCCTAGTTTTCCTTCCATCTCTCTGCTCAATAATTTTCTCCATCTGAGCTTTTTCTGCTGTGGGCAATTGTTCTTCCCATGTAATTTATTTTTGATCATATGATTCTCGTGCTTCATCTTTGTTGTAAGGATACATGTTTGCAACATTGAATATCGACGATATCCCAACATTTTCTAGCAACTCAATCTCATAAGCGTTGGCTGTGAATTTTCTGAGAATCCTGCATGGTCCAATCATTTTCATCTTCAATTTATTATACGTTCCCCTTGGAAACCTCTCTTTTCTCAAATGTGCTAAAATCTCATCCCCAACTTCGAATTGAACTTCTCTTCTTTTTTGATCAACTCTTCTTTTGTATTTCTGGTTGTTGTCCTGTCGCTGTTCTCTGACTTTGTCATGGATTTTCTGCATTTCTGTTGGAAAATCCTCTGCCCCAACACTTTTGAACTCATATTGATTCAATTTTATCAAATCTGTAATCCCTCTTGGTTGTATACCAAATAAAATTTCAGATGGACTTTTTTTTGTTCTCCTATTCACTGAATTGTTGAACGCAAATTATGCCTATGCTAGAATTTGATCCCATTGTCTACCTTGCTTAGTGACTAAACTTCTCAGTAAGTTTCCGAGACTTATGTTTACTACTTCAGTTTGTACATATATTTGAGGCTTATATGTTGAAATAAATGATAAGTTGGTTCCTATACTCTTCCATAGAGTCATCCAAAAATTTCCCACAAATTTGGTGTCTCTATCCAAAACTATGCTTCTCGGCAATCCATGTAGTCTCAGTACTTCTCTAAAAAACAAATTTTCAATGTGTGTGGCATCTCTTTTGTTATGGAATGCTATGAAATGTGCCATTTTTGAGAATCTATCCACCACAAAAAATATGGAATCGTTCCCCTTTTGAGTTCTAGGCAATCCCAAGACAAAATCCATATTGATTGCATCCCACGACCTCTCTGGAATTGGTAATGGCTGATCCAGACTTGTGTTTTGTTGTATTCCTTTTGCATACTGAAAAATTATGCATTTGTTCACGATCTTCTTCACTTCTACTCTCATGCTCGACCAATAATATGAATTTCCCAACTGTGAAAACGTCTTGTCATGACCAAAGTCTCCAGCTAAACCTCCACTGTGTTTCTCTTTCAGCAGGTTGTCTCTCATTGAGCACTTCAGAATGCATAATTGTCTTCCCTTGAACAGTAATTTGTCCTGAATCAAATATTCATTCCATGTACTTTTGTCTCCCAACAAAGGATTATTGCATGCCTAATAAGATTCTTTGAAATCTGCATCTTCTTTATACATCTCCCTGAGGTGTTCGAACCCCAAAGTCTCCACTCAGAATTCATGTACAATCAAATTCCTTCTGCTCAAAGCATTTGCAACTTTGTTAGTAGTTCCAACAATGCGTTTAATAAAAAAAGTAAAATTATGCATGAATTCTACCCATTTTGCATGTTTTTGATTCAACTTTTCCTTCTTAGTAATAAATTGCAAAGCATGATTATCACTATACAAGACAATTTTTTTAGGAATTAAATAATGCCTCCATTTTTTCAAAGCTTGAATCACTGCATAAAATTATTTATCATACATGGAATACTTTTTCTTGGCGTCATTCAATTTCTCATTGAAATAAGCAACTGGCTTATTCTCTTGACTTAAGAATTCTCCAATGGCTAATCCACTCACATCACATCTCACCTGAAATGTTTTTCTAAAATATGGTAAGATCAAAATTAGATTCTCTGTGATCTTCTCTTTCAACACCTTGAAACTTTTTTGATCTTCCT
Source organism: Picea glauca (assembly GCA_000966675.3). Classification (NCBI taxonomy): domain Eukaryota; kingdom Viridiplantae; phylum Streptophyta; class Pinopsida; order Pinales; family Pinaceae; genus Picea; species Picea glauca. The sequence continues at coordinate 67,460 of JZKD02S0508301.1, forward strand.
CTATCCAATAGAAGGACTTGTGCTTCTTCTTTAGAGTGTCCAACATGGCTGCACATATGCCACAGAAATTTCTGATAAATTTCCTATAAAAACTCGCCAACCCATAAAAACTTCTTACCTCAAATATGTTGCTCAGTGATGGACATTCTCTGATTACGTTCACCTTTTCTGGGTCCATCTACAATTCATTCGAAGAGATTACAAAACCCAAATATATGAGCTCTTTCTTCATAAAATAAATTTTCTTCATATTTATCTTCAATTTCTCTTACTGCAACCTTTCCATCACTGCTGTCAGATGTCTTAGGTGTTCTTCTTTTGTCTTCCTAAAGACTAGTATCTCATCCAGATATACTATGAAACATTTATCGATGAAGTCTCTCAACACTTCATTCATCAGTCTCATAAATTTTCTTGGTGCATTTGTCAACCCAAACGACATGACCAACCATTCAAACAATCCTTCATTTGTCTTGAATGTTGTTTTCCATTCATCTCCTTCTCTCATCCTTATTTGATGATATCCTCTCTTCAATTCTATCTTTAGAATCCGATACTTCCATTCTTGTAGATATTTTGAGACCATGATCGACCATGGTTAAAGTGTATATAAATAATGATCCCTAAGGCCAACAATGAATGTCGAAGAATAACACCCCTAATAAATCTAAAAACTATCAACTAAGTAAATAGTGTATGAAATCATCTTCTAAACATGAAATGTCAATCCATCAGTGAAGATATGAGAAGTAGTTACCTCAACCTCCACGTAACAACCCTTCTAAGTGAAAACAACACTCAAAGTGTGGGGTCACCCTCCAATGGTATTGAAAGTGTGTTATGACTTCTACCATAAGTACCGTGGGAAACCCCCCACAATCACCTCTATAGATACCTAGGAAACGTTACTAGGGTTACCAACTCGCAGTCGGCCTCTGGGGGTACATTCGATAGACATGACTAAATGTATGGGAAATATAACAAAGTCCTAAGATTTTACATAGGATTGAAGACAATTGGACCAGTAATACTCCTTAGGACCACAAATATATTTGAGATTCAGGAAGAACAAAGATCAAATGAACCAGTAACACTTAAGAAAAAACCCCAATATACAATCTTTCAACTATTATTATTCAATATTTTGAGGGGTAATCTTCGCTACCCTTTTACACATGACCTCATGTTTATCCCATATGTAAGAGGGGGTCTCCAACTATGACTATACGACAACTATAGAGACCCTACTTAATTAAATACAAAATTTAATACAATTAACATATAATTGCCTTCTCATATGTAAATTATTCATTCACATCATAAGCATAAATATTCTGCAGAAATTAAAATCTATCTACAGCATGAAAATAACTCAACAATTCATAATAAAATACCTGCTTCTGATGCTAATTCTCGTCGATATGGCTGTCCCTTCCCTGCTGCCTTGCTTCTTCCTTGCCTAGCCTGATGCATTGATCAACTCTGCCCAAACCGACTAACCTCCCAGCTAGCTAGGAGAAGCCTGTCCAACACCCTAGCTTTAGGAAACCGAAAGGAATCCTGGCCCCCATCCCCAAAACCCCCAGCAACACGATGCCACTATATATTCCATTGTAGGGTGTGGACCCTAGTTATTATTAGGCGGGGTGGAGGCATTTCCCACCGTGTACCCTCCGA
>JZKD02S0508301.1:77939-104078 GCA_000966675.3 Picea glauca
ACTCCAGATTCACTTCTAGGTTTTGGACAAGTTTACAGTCAGCGTTGGGGACTCAGTTGAACTTAAGCACAACTTATCATCCTGAAATAGATGGGAAAAATGAGAGAGTAAATCATGTCATGGAAGACATGATTAGGATGTATGTCATGGATAATCAAACCCAGTGGGAGAAGTACCTACCTTTGGTAGATTTTTCCTACAATAACAATTTTCATAGCTCCATCAGAATGCCACCCTACAAAGCTTTGTATGGAAGGCTATGCAGAACACCATTGAGTTGGGATAGACTAGAAGACTGAGTAACAGTTGGGCCAGAATTGATTCAAGAGATGGAGGAACAAGTGATTCAGATTAGACAGAGACTAAAGGAAGCACAGGATAGGCAGAAAAGTTATGCAGATGCACACAGGACCGACCGACGTTATGAAGTGGGAGACCAGGTTTTCATTCATATCAGGCTTAATAAGAGCACCATACGATGCGAGAAGGGGAAAAATTTGTCACCTCGATTTATAGGGCCGTTCAAAATCCAAGAGAGAATTGGGGGCATTGCCTATCGTCTCGTACTGCCACCCCACTTGCATAAAATTCATAATGTTTTTCATGTATCTATTTTACATCATTATGTTGCTGATGAATCCCATAAACTAATTTGGAAGGAATTGCAGGTATCGGACGTGGAAACCCTCATGGTAGAACCATTACGCATATTTGACCATAGAGTCTGATAGCTCAGGAACTATCTGGTAGACCAAGTTAAGGTCCAATGGGACAAGTATAGTCCAGGATCTGCTACTTGGGAAGATGCCGATACATTACGACGAGACTATCCCTCACTTTTTTGACCACCTCGAGAACATGTTTCTCAGAGGAGGGGTGTATGTAAAACCACTTTTTACTTAGACAACTAGGATTAACTAAGGCCTATATACTTTATTTTTCTATTCACAGTGAAACTATTAAGTGATACACTTAAACTTTAAGATGTATGAACTTTTATGAATGTTTAAATCTTATTGATGATGATGTATGTAATGCGATCTACTATGTGAATGTAAATTTTATGAATGTTTAAATGTTATTGATGATGATCTATATGATGCGACATATTGTGAGAATGTGAATTTAATGAATGTTTAAATGCTATTAGAATGATGTTGGATATGATGCAATCTATTTTGGTAAATGATAATCTTATGAATGGGTGTCGAAATTGAATTATGGGATATTATGAGATCTATTTCTAATTGGAAAACTTTGATGTTAAGTTGTTGATACAAGGATACCAAATAGAAATGATGATTGCATGCAATTACATGATGATAATGCATAGAAATGTATGAGTTTGTGTTACAGACTAATCTGCAGGTTATGGGCTACGAAATAGCGAACATAATGATGATGAAAGTGGATATCATGACCACTAGCCGAGAAACATTATGGTATGAATATTTGTATGTGAAATTATATTGGTCTGGATGCATTGCTATGATATGTGGACCAGTGCAGGATTTCAGGTGATGAGACTGCCCAAAACCAAATAAACGATGACAAAATCCCTAGCAACATGATGCCACTATATATTCCATTGTAGGGTGTGGACCCTAGTAATGATTAGGAGGGGTGGAGGCATTTCCCACCATGTATTCTCTGAAACTTGAAGTCATGGGAGGACGGTGTTAGCTCACACTCCCCAAGACATGTGATGATGACTGTGAGTTGCCTGCTAGGGAAGCTTTGTCGAGATATTGACACTTCCGCTTACAGGTTCTATTTGGAGTTAGGCCATTATAGTTGACGCTCCAAGATAGTCCATCAAAGGAAGGATAAGAATGGAGATGGAAGTAAGTTAGGGAGGAAGGATGAGTAGAAATAGTCGAGAAAGTATGGAGATTTGTCTGATGGTGAAATTTAATGTTTTCCCTTCTAAAACGAAAATGTGTATATATATGAATATTCATAATTACGTAACTAAACCACAGTTGTCTAAATAAAATTATCGACCCGGATAATTGTAATTAACGGATTTCTCAAACAATTGATTGGTTGTTGTCCTTTATAAAAAACTAGTCTTGTTGATTGGATTGGGTGCATACCTAAATTACTAAAGGATGATAGTTAGTGATTATTAGTACATGCATGATACTTGTATGTACTAGCTACACATGCATTTCTTGTACATGTACACTAGTATGTATGAGTTTTCTTGGCTTACTTACTAATAGTGTCGATTATTTGTTATGAATGTGTGAACCATGTTTCTTTTCCTTGTACCATGAGATACCTTAACTTCGGGATGAAGTTTCCTGAAGGGTGGGTGCATGTAACGACCCTAGTTGAATATATGCTTAGGTATTATTAAGTAAAAATTAATTAGATAATTAATTGTCCTAATATGGTTTTAATTAAACAATGATTAGAATTAATAATATTAATTAAATATTTATTTATTAATTAATTGTTTATAACTTTTGATTAATTAATTAATTAATTAATTGATTACATATCACATTCAATGACATGGGTAATAAATTAAGGGGCTTGATAATTTTAATTTATTTAATTAATTGCTTTACGTATGCGGGAGGGGATAAAACATTAATGAAGGGGATAAGACAATAAAGAAGGGAATACGATATTGAAGAAAGGGGGATAAGGTAATAAAGGAGGGATAAGGAAATTAATGAGGGGGAAGAGAGTCGATGAAAGGGGGATATGATGGGAGGAGTCTTACAAGGAGGAGGATCATTTTTGGGGGGGAAAGCATTTTGGAAGGGAGACATTAGTTCTGGTTTCTTTTCTTGAATTTTTTGGTTCTGTTATGGAGTTCTGCAGTCTTTGAGAATCATTGCAGGGGGCACCGGGTTGCTGGGGGTTTGGGGCACGGGGGCCAGGATTCCTTTCAGTTTCCTGGAGCTAGGGAGCCGAACAGGCTTTCCCTAGCTAGCTGGGAGGTTAGTCAGTTTGGACAGATTTGATCAGTGCATCAGGCTAGGCAAGGCAGTAGGGAAGGGATAGCCATATCGACGAGAATTAGCATCAGAAGTAGTTATTTTATTATGAATTGTTGAGTTATTTTCATGTTGTAGATAGATTTTAATTTCTCCAGAATATTTATGCTTATGATGTGAATGAATAATTTACGTATGAGAAGGCAATTATATGTTAATTGTATTAAATTTTTTATTTAATTAAGTAGGGTCTCTACAACAACTTCATTTTTTCACTCTTTAGTGCTCTACAATATTGTTTAGTATCCTTGGATAATGAACTCACTCCACCCTAATCCAAAGGCACTATCCTTACACTATTGTTGTTGTGCTATAAAAAAAAATGTATATTTCATTTTATTAAGTGTGTTGGTTGATTTTAATGGATATTATTTACTCAAAATGGTGTACGAAGATGAAACTGATGATGTAATGAATCAATTCCAAAACCATGCAGAAAGAATGAAATGGAATTTTTTTGTTTCAATGAATTATAACTAAGGGAAGGATAAGAGATATTTTTCTTTCTACTCCAACTAAATATCATGCAAATTATTTGTTTTCCCAAAAAAGTCAATCTATCAAAGAAATGTCTCTAAAAATCCCAAACAAATTGCAAGACTAACTCTAAAATGTGTACCAACAAAAGGCTCCAATTGATTAAAGTAGAATTCACTAATTTTGTTTTATTATCTTCAAATCACTTGAAAACTTATATTAGACATTTCTTTTTTTTCTTTCAATGAAAAGATTCTAAGAAACTCACAAAGGGTTACTGATTTTTTAAAAAGAATCACAAAAATCAAATAAGGTGAAGAAAACAATCATTCAATGAATGAAAGAATCCAAAAGCAAGAAAGGCTTCAATCAATGGTTGAAACAAGAACTCAAAGATGAAAAGTAGAGAATAACACTTCTAGTTACCTAGAAAAAAGAGTATGAATAATTATAAACTATTGTAAAGTCACAATAAGGATAAAGAGATTCAAACACTAAAAGGATCAAAATATTTCCAAAGAAGACAAATCAATCAACATAAACACTTAGAAGGTTTTTAAATCAAGATAATATAAGTTTGATAACCTTCATGATGAGGATCAAACTACTGGTAAGACAAACTTTTACCAAAGGATTAGGTTAGCCCAAGGTAGTCATGTTCAGTTCAAAATTTCATGGATTTGCGAACTCAAAATAGGAAATAAAAAAAGGGTAATCACTCAACTTCAATCAATAAAATACAAAATCAAGTTCAAAGGACTCTAATGAAAAAATCTGAGTCAAGAATCTAAGAAACCAAAGGAAAAATTAGCTCAAAACTAGCCCAAGAAGGAAATCAATGTTCTTGTAATAAGGAAAATAGAACATTGAAAAGAGATCAACTCTCCCTAGAAGATTAAAAAGGGACATTGATTGGGATATCAACTCTCCCAGAAAGACGAACATGAAGTGTTGATTATGATTTCAACACTCTCCAGGCCACTATAGGGGAGTTTTGAAGCCCAAAAGTGGTGAAAAAAGCATAAAATTTTTCCCAGATTCAACAAAGATCATGTGATTGACTTTGTACACCTCCCAATGAAGGTGAGGGAAAAGAAAGAGTTCAAATAAAAATAAAATAACCAGAAATATCAAGCAATCAAAAAAATTCAGGAGAGATACAAACTGAGTAAAATATAAAAGTTCCTCTCAAGTATGGTTGTCGTTTTTCTATTGTGTTGAATTCCCCCTATGGACAGGTGAAATCCCCCATGGATTGCGTTTCGTTCGATCCAAGAAAAAAAGGAAAATAAATGGACACTAACTTCCCCTTAACACTAATTTATATGTTTATTAATTAAATTACAAGAGAGAGAGAAAGAAGAAAAGGTAAATGGCTTGCCTCTTTCCTGTAGGTTGTCCTCGTTGTTTCAACTCTTGAACTTGATTTCCAAGCTTCAAGTATGGAAGTAACCCTTTTGAAAGAGCCGAGACAATATTCTTCTTCTAATATATATCATTAAATGTAGGTATATTTATCAATGATGGATTTAAACAATATAAAGATAAACATTCATGAAATGAACAGTGCATACATTAATAAAAATATGCCAAGTTATATATTAATAATGGGAAACATGGAAAAACTTACAACCTTGTAATGTTGTGTTAGCGTTCCTCCAATCTCTCATTTTTCCAGCCCCTACATGCCAGAAGACGATAAGCATGATGATATGAACTAATCTCTTCCCCCCCTTTCTACCTTGGAATGCACTCATTATATAGGATTTGGAGGATTAACCACCATAGATAAGATCTCTCACTAGATCCACTAAATTGAGATCTCAAATATTTTCAAGGAGAAAATATCTCTCAATGATTTTAGGGAGAAAATATTTCTCGAGGATTTTAGAGGGGAAATATCTCTCAATATCCATTAAATTAGGATACTGGTTTGAGAAATTCTTTCGACCATCTATGAGACTCTCAACGTCTCCTGAGTCCTTGAGATTAGGAAACCAGATCTGAGGTGGATTCTCACACTAAATTAATTTCCTCTTTTTTCAATAATATATGTGCACATAGTATTTCAACCTTGATATGATAAATTTCTCCCCCATCATGTCTAGGGATCATGACAAACACTTCCTCACTTAAGTGTGAAAAATAGGTGTGTAACATCCCTTTAACGCCCTCACGAGTGTTATCACAACCCCATATTTCTTGTCCTTGTCCTTCTTACATCCAACGACGTATTTTATCATTATATATAGAAGTATTATATTTTGTACGCACTCTGTCCCCTTTCTAACTTTATCGACTCACTAGACTAAGTCAAAATTAAATAATACATTCTAGTTCATAGGGATCAAAACTAAGGTGTTGAAATTTTTCTCTTAGCTCACACACCATTTTTAATCTCCTAGAATTGATGATTTGGGTAGTATTGATATCATACTTTGGATCACTATAAGAAAACTCTGTTGACTGAAAAGAAGGAGATGAGTTGGCCAATTTTTGATGAAATGTACAGTTGATCTCATTTCCAACTTTTCAAAAAATGAGCGTATGGAAGTGTGCCTATGTGTCTTTTCTATATCACTTATTGGATGATTGACCCCAGAGAGTTGTATTAGACCATCATATTTGGGTACTAAATCATCAATATTATGAGACAATGAAACACATCGAGGGTTCTTCTTCAACATTTACATTTTGAAAAACAACATACCACTAGCATGTCATAAAAGAGATCCTATTCATGGTGTAATACTTTTCACCTAGGATGCAGGTTACTGGATGATGGTATGTTACAACTAGTAGGGTAAATCAATTGTCCATTTTCATCAAACAGTTTTCTATTATTTATTTATCATAATAAGAGCATGCAACATTTTTTCACTGGTGGAATATCTTTCTCATCCAAACTCGATCTTGATTTATGATCCTACAAAATTCAATTAACAATTATCAAAATGCACATGAATAAATAACATAAATTCAATTAGATATGAATTATAAATAAAATATAGAATTCAAAGGAAGTGGGAGAACTTGACAAAATTGCAACGATATGGAATTAGCTAAAATCTGAAGTATTGTCCATTTGATATCATAATTTGTTTTCCCTATATTTTAGACAAAACCATCATAAATATGTGCATGAATTTGATATTAAAATTTATCATTGATTTTAATTATTTTTTAACAAACAGGTGCATCTATATAATATAGAGCACACTAGTCTGACACAATATGATATAGACTCAACCATTTCATCCTTTAGAACCTCTACAAACCAAAATATCCATAAATTTTATTACGAGAGGTTTGCATTTCTGCGTTGTCAATAAAATTGGTATTAATGCATTTTTTAGTATATATGCATTGGGATACACTAATCAATAAGGAAAAACAATTTAAAGACAAATTAAATTTTTTAAATATATATTTTAAAAGTGTTTTTATATACAAATTGAAAAAATGCAGTGAAAAGAGAGGGGGAATTTCATTTTTCAAAATGTATTTGTTTATTAATTATAACACTATTCATTATATCATTTTTTTGGAGGAATTTAAAGGGAAAATTTCTGGAAGAGAGATTTACCATGAAATAATTTGGATTGGCTAGATTTATTTGTGGAGACAAATTTGAAAGGGATTCGTAGGGAACATACAAAACTGCAAACAGAAGAATTTTCAAGTATGTGATTTCATTCTACTGATAATTTGATCCTAATTATTTTGAGAATGAAATGAAGGAGAAGATATAAAAAGGAAATGCATAGAGATATTGCATGAAACCCATAGATACATTAATATACAATTTATATAAATGATATAAGCGTACATAAACTATAAAAATACATAGTGAATGAACTCACTAGAATGGTGGGATCTTATCTATGAGAAGAGATGTGATCACTACAATAATTAAGAAGAATATGATTACAATAAGGACCCAAATTAATTTATAACATAAATAATAAGTGAGAAAAACCTAAACATCCAAAACCCTAACCCTAAAAAGTGAAATTCCAAAAGGTTTGTGGGCCCTCATAGGGATAGTTGATACATCAACTCCCCCATGGCATAATTTTTTCATACAATCTCTATTTGAGGTACTTGATACCTCATTGGAAAGTTCTATCTGATGATTACACATCACGAATGGCCAAATACATCCCAACATAGATCTATTTGGTGCTTATACCTAAACAATATGTACTTTAGGGCCTCAAAATGGCCTCGGTATTTTGGGACTTGAAAAACTTTAGAAAAACTATCAAAATTGAAAGATTTGTTTTGAGCTAGTGGAAAAAGTGAGTTGTCACCAATATTTACCTTGATAATTCCTCCCAATTTAGAAATCAATAGTCCCCATTCCATCAAGTTCTCAAGGGATATGTGAAAGCTTTTGTTGAAACTAACCCTTTGTGAGTTGATTGTCTTGTAGAAGAATTTTTCTTGTTTGTACTTGTCATTAACTTGTTGAAGGATGTAAAGAACCTACTTTTTGAGGGGTTGAATATGCTCAAATAATATAGCTACATTATCTTCCTAAGTGGAAGGAATCTATAGGTGAAGATGCAACAAGAAGAGCTATATGAGTCAGGGAGAATAGTTGGAACCCCGGGCATGTCTAAAAAGGGCTATGTCTAGTAGATCTATGAAGGAATATGTTATAACTTGGATTTATTGGGTAGTGCGGTTGCACCCTCATCAGTGAAGCAATAATATCTTTGTTCTCTTCTATAGTCTTTTCGACTTGGTGTTGTTGGATAGAGAGGGCTTGGGCCGAGGCTTTAGTTGTCACAGGTCCTTTTATTCACCTTCTGACCGAATCATGAAGAGGTTAGAATTTTTTATATGAGATATTACTTTTTGTCATTGTTTACCTGATACAATAGTACAAACTATCTTTGGTATCCTGTAGAGATGACCCCTTAGAGTAACAATGACACTACAAGGTCGAGACTCATAAATAACATGAAACTTCCACATATATGGTTGGCCTAAAAGAACATCATATACTTCTAGTGGGGAAACATCACATAATAGCTCATCCTTGAAGTATTGATACCAGAGGATAAACGACACTATTGGATGACACAAAGATCGTGTCCTTTTTGAAGCCGCCTGATGTTGTATGGTTGTGGGTGTGGTGTTGTCTGCAAATCCAACTACTTGATGAATTTTGTTGATATGAGGTTATTTTGGTTTCTACTATCAATAACTAAATGCAGTGGGCTCCCTTCATCCACATCTACGAATGGAAGAGGCACTCCTACTCATCATGATCCTTTGGTTCTTCGATTGGATTTTTGAATTCCCAATTGTAGTAGTGGGTTTTGCATCAATGATTTCTCTCCTTTTATGTTTTCCCGAATCATAATCTCAGTGGGGGCTTGGCTCTTTTTCTTTGATATCTACCAACACTGTATTTTTCGAGTGACATTCATCAGTGTTATTCCAAGGGATTTTGTTGAAGTCACACCACTTTGTAGTGTCCTTCATATTCCCATTACTCTTATTTTACGACGTCTTGGACTCGTTGTCTTGATCTTGGTTGTTTTTTGATTTGGGGATGCCTTTACCATAATTTGGTTGTTGCTGATTTTTAAACTTGAACTCCCACTTATTCGATTTCTTAAATTTCTTCTCGATTTTGAAATCATATAGGTAAACGGATCCCACTGACGTGATGTCTAAAAACTCCATTTTTATTTGAATGTGCCTTTGTACACACACATGTTATTTTAGAACCAGATGTCACTCCGAGTCTTTGATACCAAGCTTGGTATGAAAGGTATGGAATGCATTTTTGAACTATAGAACTGTTTGGTCCCTCTCCTAACATAGTGTGGTCCATCTCATGTATAGTTTGTCATAGTTTCAAACAGGGTAATACTATTGCTTGAGGGCATCCATAAAAAAATACCAATTAGGTTCAATCTAAAACATTTAAGGATCCTTTATGGAATTTTGCTCACAGTAAGTTTTCCACCAATTTTTGACATAAGGGATAGGCTTAAGGAGTTCAAAGGTGATATTTTCCCTATTGGAAAAATTGTGGATAAATAAATAACCTTCTAGCATATTTAATAACTTTTCCAAGGCATATACATCTATATGAACATTAAAAAAGGGAATATCAAAATTAACTTGTACCTTGAAAGAGGAGGCACCTCCAAAGTGGMTTCTTGATGAAGATCCATCTTCTATTGTCTACAATATTCAAAGGATTTGGGGAAAAAATTGCATCATTTTGWCCCTTTATTGCATGAGGGCTTCCTCCAACAACAGATGAAAAAAATMTCCTTCTCCCTCGTCTCTCTTTTATTTTTCGATGGGAGGCCACTTGGGTTGGAGAGAGAGGTTGTTCTCAAAAGAAKCTAGCTCGAGACCCAACTCTTTGTACCTTGACCTTGTTGGGGGCATGCCCTAAGAAATGACAAGGAGTAGACTTATTTGATACCACTGATTCATATTATTTTGAGAACGGAATGAAGAAGGAGATATAAAAAGGAAATACATAGATATATTACAATAAACACACAGATACAATAATACACAATTTTTATTAAGGATAAAAATGTACAAAAACTGTAAAAATACAAAATGAATGAACTTGCTAGAATTGGGGGAGCATATTGTTGAGAAGAGATATGATGGATACATTGATTCACAATAATATGATTACAATGAGTCTCCAAATTCCTTTTCAACATAATACATAAATGAGAAAATCCTAAACATAAAAAACCCTAACCCCGAAAGATGAAACACCAAAATATTTGTGGGCCCCAATGGGAGTAGTTGACACGTCAACTTCCCTAGATTGTAAAATTTACATACAATCTCTTTTTGGGTGCTTTATACCTCGTCAAAAAGGCATAGCCAAGGATTAAATATTATTAATATCTCAATACATCCCAACATGGATCTACTAGGAACTAACACCTCAAAAAAATGTTGTTTAGGGCCTCAAAATGCCCCTAGAAGTTCAGGACCTGAAAACTATAGAAAAACTATCAAAATGAAAAATTGTGTTTTCAATCAATGGAATAGGTGGATGGCCACCAATATTCACCTAGAACAACATATCAATATTCCCCTATTTGATTCAAACTATTCTCAATCAATGTTAAATAATATAAAAGGTTTTCATCCCTACCTTTAGTATTGGAAGCCACAACTTATTGTTATTTTTTGGTCCCCTCTTTTTTTAAGAAATATATTTTTATAGGGTATCCATTTTAATGGTATCAATCATTGTATCGGATCCCAAACCATGCCAATCCTGTTGTTGTTACCGATTTTTACAAAAACAAATCATGGAGTACGAGGTGGAGAATGTACTGGAAAATTACCCTCGTGTGCATTGTATAGAGGTCGAAAATATAAACAATATTGATTTTCATATCATATATGTATGAGGTGTACAATTACTAATAGTATGTACCAGTGTGAGTATATGTTTGATTCCCCATTGCATTTGTTTTAATGACATACACCAAAATACTAGATTGTATAAGAATTTCATAATTTTTATTTATGATAATTCGTGAATTTATTTTAAACAAGATGGATTGTAGAGGTTTAAAGAAAACATGTTATTTCACTGAGTGCAATGGTCGGAGGGAGGTAAGTAACATTGTTCACAATATGAGAGAAAAAGAGTGTAAAATATTTCTGTAAATCTTGTAAAGAGAGGAAATAGATCAATCAAAATGTAATCGACGTTAAATTTTTCTTTGAATTTTACTAAAAATGAATTTCTAAACATTAATAGCTAACAATTTTTAACCACTTGATTTCACATTTTTTTAATGTTATGCATGGGATGATAGCCAATGAATGGAATCTTGTCCTAAGAGGAAAAAAGTTTTAAGGATGTAATTGATGACGACAAGTTGGTCATCAGTTCATCTCCAATGTTGCTTGAAGTTAATGAGAGATGCAAAAATCAACCTAGTGACCCAAAGAATGAGGATATTCTTACACTACAAGAATCATTTCCATAGCCATGGTCAATGAGACTCGTGACACTTGCAATAGAAAAAACTTACAATAACAAAAAAAAATCATACAAAGGTATTATTACTAAACATGTTTTTCTATAATATGTTCCAATAATTACCAAATTAATTTATTTTTCTATATTTACTTTCATCTCCATTTTAAAAAAAAGTATTGTGATTTTTCATTTTTTAGGAATATTATGAAAATCCCAAGTGACAAATGAGGGGAAATTCAATACATTTATGTAAGGATATCCAAAAAAGTGTATAAGGATATGGTGAAATAAATTATGATAATTGCATCACACTAGAATGCATCCCATGCATCGTAGCAACAAGTGCATAGAGGTATGTGATCATTCATTTATTCTTTTATGTAAATTGAATTTATTTATCAAATTAAATACTAATTTTCAATTGTTATGGAACCCAATCAACACATAAGACAGGAGGAAAAGGAAATAAAATGGTTTATCTCAAAGTTTATGAGTACTTACATTTTTCGACATTACTAAAGTTTTTATATTTTTTGTGATATTTATATTTAAATAATTAATTTGCATGTGGATGTCTTCTAATAGGTGCTAGAATACAAAGAATATACAACAAAACAATCAACCAACATTGGGTTAACTAAGTGTTGTGACTACATGTTGAATTTTCAAGGTTTAATTGAACAATTTGTTAGAAGCATGTTGCTTAACTCCCCTTGTTTTATAATTAATGGAACAATAAGAAACCTTTATATTAATTATATCATCTATTCTTTGTCATGACTTATTTAACATGCATGAAAAAAACTATGGATATGAGCCAAGGTAATATCTTTTCTTAAATGACATGAGGCAAAGCTTTGAAAACATGTGTATGGTTTATGAACCACGTTGTTATGGTATGTTTTTTTATTTACACAATCATGTATATTCTACAATATTATAAATGTATAAATGTAGATATACTTATATTGATTCCTAGAAAAAAAATTGACATTCAATGAGGATAATTTTTTGGATGAAGGCCCTGGTATATGGGTATGGTTTCCACTAAGGGGGATTTTCCTTGAAAGTATATTTTCCTTGAAACTCTTCTAAACTACTATGTATAAAATGGAAATAGCTAATCTAACTCTATTCTAAAGCTACACTATCCTAACTGGGAGATAGAAGTAGTTCATAATATCTCAATTAGAAGCAAGAAAAATAACATATATTGAACATGAGATACGAATATGCTGCCAAGCTACATAAATGGTTCATTTCCTCATACATTTAAAGAAAATACACAACACCCCTAACATGTATGCCCACCCTAAACATGAAGGATTAATAGATATTGAATATAAGATGAATTAGGTAATTAACTAGGAAAATAGTTACCAAGAAACAAAGAGACTTGACTGAGCAAATAGTTACCAAGATACCAGGACAGTGACAAATAATTACCAAGAAACAAGAACAATGACAAATTATTACCAACTAGGAAAGTTAGCTTATCATCCGAAATACAAATTCACCTATTTTAACAACAATGCAAAATACACAAACTCATACCTATCTAGAATAGAATGAGTCAAAGAAGCACGATGTCTTTCCTTATAATAAATAAAAAATAAGATAAGAATAGTTCCATATCTCGCTACAACTAGTAAACCTCATGGTCTTAAAATAGACATTGCATTTTTCTTGACAAAGACTGATTAATGCTTCAAACCCTGATTTATATAAATATTTAAAAGGGAAACTATGATAGCATAAGTTTATGTTGTCTTTCATTTTCATAGAACCAGTTCTTCGAAGCATCTTCATTAGCAGGCGTACACCTATTGATAATGGGCATATTTAATAGGTGTTTAGTTCTTAATACCTTTTCTATGGACGAGATTAAATATGCTTAGAATATTCTTAGTCGTCACAATAAATGAATGGCTTTGATTTCATCCATTAACTTCCGAGTTGTTATAGAGACAACCGTTTATATGTTTACTTTTTTACATTTACCTAATCGTGTTTAAAAATTACTGTGTTCACTAACTTATTGCCATATCTACCTGATTAAAAAATATTAAGATATTCGCACAGAATTGTAGCCACATTTCTATGCTGACTACGTTTCGTTTCATTTATGTGCTGAGAGCATTTAGTTTCATTTCTATGATGGCCACGTTTCTTTTTAATATGCCTTTCGGCGTTAATCAGCCACGTAATTGTGGCTGTGCTAGTATGTAACACTTCTAGAATCCAAGAACGACCTCTAATCCAAATGTGGTACGCGAGTCTCCACGCTAATTACCTCTACCCGTTGTTATGCCCCAAGACTATGATCTTGTGTCCAAACAAGTATTGCAAACTGCCAACAAATATTTTCTTCCATCGACACGACGACCTAATTATAAACCAAAATAAATATTAATAAAGATTATGTAAACTAACAAAAATAATAACTGAAGGAAAATATATTCAAATAAGCAAAGGAAAAATACGTAATCTGAAAATCTATCTACGAAAAAACACAAATCCTTTTGTTATATTATGGTGTATTATTCATGCCATCTTCATGTTCATGTTATCCGAGACAGCAATTTTGTGGCAGGCAATTCATGTTATCCTAGGATCACGCAATTTCACTACCATTATTTGAACAAAGATCTAGGTCTTTCCATTGATCCTACGATCGAATCTGTGCACTATTACATTATTTTGATTTAGTCTTATGTTCAATGAACTGGGATCCGGAGTCAGAGAAACAGATCTTCTTTACAAAATTCTCAAACCCCTAAACTTGTGTCATTCGGTTTGCACGATATAACGATCTCATGCTGATCAATTTTCTTTTGGCACTGTTCTATCCATGGTAYGACTATATGAATAACCTTTCCATGCGCTGCACACACAATATCGGACTCTTCTTGGACAGTGTTACTATTCCTTTTGTGTGCCAGCAAAACCAAAATGCTGGATAACCGATCTTTAAATGCTCCATTTTTTCAATGGTCTGCTCTCTTTGGATTCATGTCAATACCTCAACGATATTCAATAAAGAGAAAAACTCCATAATCTCTTGCGCTGGTTTCCAACTTCCTTGATCTGGTCTTAACCATTAATACTTGGGCACAATCTTCCTCTTGACACATTTACGCATGTTAGCTTCCACTTATTCGGGGAACTATGGTCCTGTGGTGTAATAACTCGGTGGCCCTGGGGAGTGACTGGATTCCTCTCCACAGAAAGACGTGAAGCATTTAACGCGTAAAATCATGGGCCTTTGACAGCGAAAACGTGCCCTCTCTTGCTGCAGATTCGTGAGCTTTCATGGTCAGAAAAATACGCCCTTTCCTCTACGTTTTTTATGACCCTTTGAGTAGTAATTTTATGCCTCTTTATCACTGTATAACCATGGTCGTTTTTGGCTGAAAAACATGGTCCTTTTTTTCGTCATTTTAATGGATATCAACGCCCCAAAAAATAGCTTATATTTTTGAGCGAAATGGTTTTCGCAAAGCAAACTCGTGGTGATTCTCCAACCATATCATGGCACGAATTTTCTTGTGATTTGTTGGGTTAATAGCAGTGAAATTCACGCCCTGTTTTCGAGGCATGTTTTCCTTTGCAATAATAGATTCTTACTCCAACGATCTCGAGCTGTCAACCTTAGTGATCTTCTCTATCATCCCTACGCACCGACATTATAAACCTTCGCAAGTTGTGAGGACTTACACTACGATCTCAAACCTTTTCTTTTCTTCTACGTATTCTGATCTAAACCCTGCTTCTTCACTAAGTCTTTTTTTTTTCCCTTCTTCTCTACGTGAAGGTGAGAGCCTGTAACAGTTTCCTTTTGAGGCTAAGTTAAATGAACTGCTACACATTCATGGAGGATATCACTACTAAATTTTAGTATTAATTATCCCAGATTTGTAATCTCGCAAGATCTCTTTCATTCAACAATCGACTTGCATGTGATCTCATTGGATTTTCCACATAGGTTTTATGTCCTTTATTTCACTTTATTCAGATATATCTTCAACAAACCCGTTCAGTCTCGATGTAACCTTTCAGATGGTTTCACAATCTTCTTTTGACTGAGTTAAAGACTTTATGTAACCTTGGATTTCGTGGCCTCTTTTCTTTGCAAACAACCATGGATTCACGATCTTCTTTTGACTGAGTTAAAGACTTTATATAACCTTGGATTTCATGGCCTCTTTTCTTTGCAAACAACCCTCCTTTAACGTATCTACTTTATGATATGTCGGTGCCTTTCCACATGCAACCTAGCATGAAAGCTCTAAAATTTCTTACTGATCAAAGTTTGCAAGAAAACATTGCGGTGCCCCGGTCCCTCGTGACCCAGTGGCCCGATGGACTGACATCTTCGTCCACGTTTTTCCATGCAGCACAACTGTTCTCATGATCTTCAATAAGGGTTCCAATTCCCAAAAACAAATAAAGGAAACTGTGATTGTTGTAAATGCGCATCACAATTGTTCTTTGGAAATAAGGGTTCCAACTACCAAAATAAAATAAAGTAAACTGTGATTGTTGTAATAGCGCACCACAATTGCTCTTTGGAATGGCGTGTTTTGATACATTTCCTTTTCCAACCTTGCAACCATATTCAATGAAATATTAAAATGCTTTTCAGATGTATCAAAATATAATGAGGGCTCGAAATTATTATAGTAACTCAAACATCATTCAAAAGAGTATGGTTTACTATATATAACTTGAAAATGTCAAAAAACCCAAATAATTCCAAGATTATACTATATTTTGATTTTAATAAGGACACCATATTGGGTGGGATTTTCCCTCCCTTGGCCATTTTCCAAATTGAATAGCATTCTGTTTCATGGAAAAAAAATATAAGTCTAACTTCGTTTTTAAAAATGATGTTTTCTAATGAAGAAACTTTCAGTTAGTTTACATTCTTTAATATTGATTCTTTTAATGTTGATTGAGATTTTTAAGAATAACTTTTTAAGTAAATTATTTTAATGTGGAAAAGAATATAAAATTCTTAATATAGTACTATTTTTAATGAAATTTTAATCTCCACTCTTCAACATGCACTATTGTTAGAGGCTAAATATGACTTTTATTTGAATTATTTTAATCCACCAAAGTGATCTGTTAATTTATTTATGTATCAAAGACTAAAACTCGGAGAAACTTTCTAAACATCATGTCAATCTGATTTTTGCAAATCTAGACATGGAATCAACTTGAAAAAGTTCAAATTAATACACAAGCATTGTGGAAAAATCAGTCAAAATATCAAATGGCCCAATCATTATTTATGATGAAAAAATGTGCATCATCATCTCATGAAAGCAAAGGAAAAATAATTGATAATAAGGAGTTCCTAAATCATAACACCAAAAAAAATCAACCATCAAATCATTTTTTCGAATCAAGCAAGACAAAATCACATGTGTTTTTTAAAATCAAAATGGGGGCCTCTTTATTTTCGTAAAAAATAAAGGGATCTATTGAGGTCTAATCAAATGGTGACACAAGGAGAAGCAATTACATTTATATAACATTACCTAAAATACTTATTCACACCAAATGTTTAAAATAAGGTCAATGATTATGAAGATATATCTCTTAGTTCTTGGGTACCACCATATGTTTATGAATTTAAAATATATTCACACTAAAAACATACACAAGGTAACCCACATACTATCTCTTAAAGCCAATTTATGAGGTTCAGTTTCTTTATCTTTCAACCCACAAATAATTTATTTAAGGCATGGCCTAGCGCTTTCACGTTGGGTGAGTAAAAAAAATCCTATGTTTGTTCCTCATTTATCTTTAGCTCGGCATTGTTTCGCTTCCCACAAGCATCCAAAGCCCTGACAAAGGTTCCTTAGTATATTAAGTTTCATCCTAAGCCGATGTAATTTTCTCCAGATATGGCCAAAATAAAAAAATGGCTCCAGACTTAGTTTTTATTTTTATTTTTTTAAATTGTGGAACATTTTTTCCTAATTGCAATCTCGCCATCGATCTCAAATTAGAAGCAATATGAACCATTGATCTACGCTCAATAATAGATCGATGACCGATGTTATCCTTTCGTGTGCATTACACTTTCCCCAACTAGAAACCTAACCACCGACCATGATCCAAACTCCCCCATGACCGATTTGCACACAACTCCAAACTGACTAACATGGCCATCAACCGTCGATCATCGACAATCTTAATTGATGAATAGAACTCCCTACAAATTTGACTCACTCCCTATCATCATCCCATCAACGATCAATGATCCCCAATGATTGTTGAAAGGACTACCTCAATTTGGGTGACCCAACCTTCGACCATTTGACGTGGTTATGCATAAGCATCAAAAGTGCGCCAACCATCACAACAACGCACTAAGAGGGATTAGATCCCAAGGAGACAGAAGCACCAACCTTCTCATTTTGTTTTAAATTTGTATATTTAATGTAATTAAAGTTTGAAAGGCTCAAGGAAGGGTTGATCCATTTTATAAGTGTATGGATGAGTGTAAGTTTCCTTTAATGGTTGATAGGTAGATGAATCTAGATCTGATTCAGACTAGATGAAAATTAAATGTAATTTAATGTGAGTAGGTAGACGAAGGCTTGAGAAGCCCATGTTTTGTAAAGAGATCAATGTATTGGGATATACGCATTAGTATAAGGCACTAGCACAGAAGAGAATCAAAGAAGGTATACAATCTCATGAGAAAAGAAAAGAGGAGAGGAGTGAAAAAAATGAGACTCTGTTTCGAGTCGAGTCCTGTAAACATTGTACAAAGCATTCAGATTTAATAAAAACGAAGATTTCCCTACATATGAGTCTCTTTGAGTATTGTGCGAATGGACATGTGTTTATTGTTTGTCTTATGAATGTTTACCATGCATGTATGAATTCCAAGATTGTATGCATCATTCCCTTTGTAGGAATATATAAACTTCTCTATCTATGTGAGTTTATGACTGTTTTCGGCTCTCAAGGATAGTGCAAGGAGTGCACATTAGAGTTGGGGAAAAACTATAAGAAGATAACGCAAGGTGTGCACAGGAACTCATTTAGGAGTTCAGGAAGAGCATTCTAGGTGGGCACACCACAATAGTTCATAAGCGCAGAAGGGATAGTGCAAGGAGTGCATGAAGCCAACACTTCTATAAGTGTTAATCAAGCTTAAGAGGAAGAGGAAAAAGTGTCAGGAGAGCTCTCGAAGAACACTTTCATTTTGTCAAAAAGAGTACGAGGGAGAGTGTGAGTGAGCGGAGGGAACAAGAAGTTATTTGAAGGAGAAAAGGGATGAGATCCTTCATAGTAAGAGAACTCCAAGCTTAGGAGAAATAGCACAAGTGTGCACCAGAAGATAGTCCAAGTTCTAGACTACGAAGAAGCACAAATTGTGCACATAAAACTTATTTAAGTCTCAATCCCATAGGAGATGAAGCACAAGGCCTGTTTCCAAAATCTCCAAGTCCTTTGACTAAAAAACTATCTAAGGAGAGAAAGAAAAAATCAAGCGCAGAGGAATTTTACAAATCCCAAGCTCAGGAGGGAAGTACAAAGAGTACGCCCAAGTTCAAGTCATCCAAGAAGAAGAGCTGAAAGAGGAGATATATTTTAATTTAAAGAAGGATGGATGAGATATGTTTGGGAGAATACAAATCACTCTCAGTTGTCCGATAAAGGTAAGGAGCGTTGAATTTAAACCTTCACAGTCCTTTGGACTTTGCTACTTTGACATTTTTCAAGCATTTGTTTTGAAGGAGGTAGAAGTTTCTAAACCCCGTAGTGGATCTACGTCGTGTATCACTGGGATAAGTGAAAACCATAAGATTGGATGTGCATAGATCTAGGCCAAAGGATAAAGCCTAGGAAAGAGGAGAAAGAACTGTCACAGAAGATCATATCTCAGTCGTCGGATCTGCACGCGAGCACATGTGAGCCGTAATATCTCATAGTTCAAAAGTTTGACAATATGGAGGATCATAGATACAAAATTATTTAGTGTGAAATTCCTCGAAGTACCGAAGCGAGAAGTATATCTAGGTCATTCGTTGACACGAACAAGTGGACTGCAGATCCCATTGCTTCACCCATTCAATGTTTGCTAATTCAAGGATTTTGTAGTGATCAGCAGAGAGAAGTCCCAAAGCCCAAACTTCTAAAGTACATCACAGTCATTGGTTGTTGGAGAAGTGTGGACCGTTGATCCAAGAGCCATCCAAGAATTTTCCATTTTGGCATTCAGAAGGATTTTGGTGTTGTGTTGTAAGAGTTTATGAAGCCCAAAGCTCTAGAACATAGAAGCATTAGATTAGTTCTTCCTTTCGATGTTCAAGTGATTTTTTTTGTTTTGTAGTCATGTATTTTGAATCCCAAATCTCCACAGCATCAAAGTCATGGATAAGTGATTGTTCAAGATTTCATTGCTTTGACGTTCAAGAGAATCACCGTGTATTGAGAATAGAACCTATGAATCACGTATCCTCAGAGCTCTAGATAAGTGCCTTTCTAGTAAGCACTTAGTTCCATTCCTCGTTCATATGCGATTTTGGCCAAAGTTAAGGGGATAACGCTTGGAATATTATTTTAAAGGGTAAAGGGTCTTAGAGAAGGAGCCTATCGGGTTCATATTGGCATGGACCTGCACCTAAGGAGATATTAAAGGGAATGTGAACATTAAGAGGGGATCTAACATGGATCTGATAAATGATTTAGCTCCTCATAAGAAAAATCCTAGACTGGCAGGTCATGGAAACCCCAAGGAGGGGTGGGGGTTTGCATCAGGTTGTATCAGAGCGTAGATAAACTTTTTTTCTAATACCATCAAGTGGTATCATAGTAGATCTTTGTTTACAGATAAAAAGAAAAGGTAGAGAAGACATAGTATTGAAGCTCTTCATGAATAACTACTTGTAGGTGAGTAACAAACAACAGACTCACCAAGAGGGCAGGGAAACGAGAAAATGGATACCGAATGCAATAGAAAATATCGAAGTGGAGACTGCAAGTAGGTGAGAAAAGAGGAGATGGATAAAGAGCTTAGGGAGACTAGAGAGAAGCTCAACAAGTTGATTATGAATATGCATCAAGGAGAGCAAGGAATATGGAGGTTTGAGTGGCCCGTGAAGAAGAAGGTGGGATGGCCTATCCAACAGTTGATTGCCAGGAAGCAGAAGCAGATGCTAAGGAGGTGGTTGAGGAAAGTTGAAAACCTGAGGAACCCAGAGGAGAATATGGTTCACGTCTGTGAACCAAAATATGGAGAAATCCTCAGTGAGGAGGAAGGGAGATCAACTGAAAATATCACAGATTTCTCGGAGGGAAATGAGCAGATATCAGTTGAATATCTTGAAGAATTCTAGGAGGGAAGAGAGGAAAAATCAGTTTTTCATGTGGGAAAGGATGAAATGAGACTGTGTGAGATTCTTAAGAACTCAGAGGAGAGTTCAGATAAAAAATGAGTACTGACATAAGAGAAGGAGGAATAGGCAGGAGAGAACCCTCATCAACATGAAGATTCATGTGGAGTTGCATACCAAATGAATGAAGATGGTGAGAATTTGAATACTTCAACTCTCAAGGAGGAATCTCAGAGGTACATCATGATCACTAGGGGAATCAACATATTCCTTCCAAGAAGCCAAGAAAATGCCAGCGCATCTGTTGCAAGTGAGGAGATGATACAAGAGGCATCCAAAGAATAGGCCATTGGAATAAATGTTTTTAAAACTAAAAGTTTATGTGAAAATGAAGGTGCAAGAGAAGAAACATAGCTAACATAGACTATCATGGAAGAGGAGAAGGAGAATATAATAAAATATTCCCAATATTAGAGAGAAGAAGAGCATCCATATGCAATTCTCACTCAGTGGGAGGAAGAGTTGAAGATGTTGGGGGATTGGTTAGACAATCCATAATCAGAGGAAGACTGCCAAAGGAGGACAGTCATGCATAGTGGAGAAGAATCCAAGCATGAGGAGCAATTATATGAAATTGAACTTATGCCATCCCAAGGAGGTGACAGAGAGACACAGAATCTGATAGAAAGAAAGTTGTCAGAGGAGAGCTAAGAAATAACTCAATAATATTTGTACAAATTTGGAGTTTACAATGGAGTGGAAATCCAATGTCATGGGAAATGAAGTTAGCATGGGAGATCAGGATGATATTCCCTTTAATATTTGGGAATAATTGGAAGCCCTAAGAGAAGGAGAAATAACCTAGAGGAGGCTCATCCAATAAGTCAAGTTGGAAATTGAGGAATAAGAGGAGATGCAGCAACAAAGAAGACTCAAGGAGAGGAGCCATCCCATGGATAAGATGGACAAGGAGATTGAAGAGATAAGGAGGCTCACATTGAAGTCAGCAGAGGAGATAGTCAACAACATGTGGAAGCTAACAAGAAGAGATTACAATGGAAAGATGAATAGGGCACTGAAGCATAAAGTCTGGAAACCCGAAGGAAAGCTTGCAGCAACAACATGACAACATCAGCAACAACATGGAAAAGGAGCAGGTGGATAGCTCCAGAATGGAGTTTCAGACCCTGGAGGATCTCAAAAAAAAAAAAAAAGGAGCCATGACAAAGATCTCATGTTTTTTGTCAAAAGAGGTGTATGATGCTGGAGCGTTAATAATGCATTAGCAACCAGTGAAACAATGTACTAGGAGGGAGCATATCCCAAGGAGAGAAGATCTCCAGCCTTCCCATTTTTTTTAAAATTTGTAAATTTAATGTAATTAAAGTTTGGAAGGATCGAGGAATGGTTGAGCCATTCCATATGTGTAAGGCTAAGTGTAAGTCACCTTTAATGGATGATAGGTAGATGAATCTAGATCTGATTCATACTAGATGTAAATTAAATGTAACTTAATGTGAGTAGGTGGAGGAAGGCTCAAGAAGCTACTCTTTTGTAAATAGATAAATGTATTGAGATATAGGCATTAAAATAAGGAATTATCATAGAAGAGCATCAGAGAAGGTATAGAATTGCATGAGAAGAGCAAGAGAAGAGAGAAGAGAAGTGAAAAAACTAAGACTCTCTTTATAGTCCAATCTTGTAAACATGGTACAAAGCATTTAGATTTA
This sequence comes from Picea glauca, assembly GCA_000966675.3. Classification (NCBI taxonomy): domain Eukaryota; kingdom Viridiplantae; phylum Streptophyta; class Pinopsida; order Pinales; family Pinaceae; genus Picea; species Picea glauca. Next base: position 100,525 of record JZKD02S0508301.1, read on the forward strand.
ATAAAAAGGCATATTTCCCTCAATATGAGTCTCTTTGTGTGTATTTTGTGAATGAACATGTGTTTATTGTTTGTCTTATGAATCTTTACTGTGCATTTATGAATTCCATGAATGTATGAATCGTTCCCTTTTGCAAGAATAGATGGAATTCTCTATCTGTGTGAGTTTCTGAGTGTTATGAGCTCTTAAGGATAGTGCAAGGAGTGCATGTTAGAGTTGTGGAAAAAATATAAAAATATAGCGCAAGGTATGCGCAAGAACTCATTCAGGAGTTCATGAAGAGAATGTCAGGTGGGAACACCAGAAGATGTTATAAAATCAGAAGGGATAGTGTAAGGAGTGAATGAAGCCAACACTTCGTCAAGTGTTGATAAAGCTCAGGAGGAAGAACATAGAGTGTCAGGAGGGTGTTGGAAGAACACTCTGACTATGTTCAAAACATCAGGAGGAAGAGCACAAAGTGCCAATAGGGTGCTCGAAGAACACTTTGACTATGTTCGAAAGATCAGGAGGAAGAGCATGAGTTCTAGGAGGGAAAAATAAGTTATTGGAAGGAGAAAAGGGTTGATACCCTTTGTACTTAGAGAACTCCAAGCTCGGGAGAAATAGCAGAAGTATGCGCAATAAGACATTCCAAGTTCCACACTATGGAGAATTGCAAGGTGTGTGCATAAGACTTATTTAAGTCTCAAGCTCAGAGGCAAGGAAGCGCAAGGAATGCTTCCAAAAGGCCCGACTCCTTTGACTAGAAAAATATCTGAGGAGAGAAAGAGAAAATAAAATGTAGGTGACTTTATATGTCCCAAGATCAAGAGGGAAGTGCAAGGGGCGTGCCCGAGTTCAAACCATCCAAGCGGAAGAGATGAAAGAGGAGAAATAGTTTCATTTAAAGAGGGATGAATGAGATCTGTTCGGGAGAAGAAAAATACCTCTCAATCATTGGATCAAGGTAAGGAGCACATAATTTAAACCCTCAAACTCCTTCAGAATTTGTTGCTTCGATAGTTTTCAAGCATTTGTGTGAAGGAGGAAAAATTTTCGAAGCCCTAGAGTGGATCTACGCCGTGGATAAATGGGAGAAGTGAAAACCATTGGATTGGTTGTGCATAGATATGGGTTGTAGGATCAAGCCTACGAAAGAGGAGAAATCATTTTCAAAGAAGATCAGATCTTAGTTGGTGGATATCTACGCAAGATAACTTGAGTCATATTATCTCACAATTCAGAAGTTCAATGATCTGAAGGATCTCCGATAAAAATTTCTTTAGTGTGAAATTCCCCGAAGTCCTGAAGCTTAGAGTGAATCCAGGTCGTCTGTTGATTGGGACACTAGACCATAGATCCCATTCCTTTTCCCATTCAATGTTAGAGGATTCGGTTGTTTGGTGGTGATCATCAGCGAGAAGTCTTGAATCCTAGAGTTCTAAAGTAGATCATAGTCATTGGTTTTTGGAGAAGTGTGGAATGTTTATTCAGGAGCCCTCCAGGAATTTGCGAATTCGGTGTTAAGGAGGATTGCAATGTTGTGTTGTAATAGTTTCTGAAGCATGAATCTCCAGAGCCAGAGAGCGTTGGAGTAGTTCATCGGTTTGACTTTTGGGTGATTTGTGTTGTTGTGTGGTCAGGTCTTCTGCAACTTAAAGCCCCAGAGTGCCAGAGTCATGGATAAGTGCATGTTCAAGAATTCGTCACTTCGACGTTCGAGAGAATCAACATGTATTGAGAGTAGATCCTCCAAAGCCTGGATTAGCGAAGGGTTGGAGCCCCGAAGCTCTGAATAAGTTAATTTCTGGTAAGAACTTGATTCCATCCATTGATCACATGAGATTTTGGCTGAAGTTAAGTGGATAGTGCCCAAAATCAGATTTTAAAGGATAAATGAGCTTAGAGAACAATCCCGTGGGGTTCGTATTTGTATGCACCTATGCCTAACAAGATATTAAAGGGCCTGTGAACATTAATATGGGATCCATTATGGATCCAAGAGTTGATTTAGCTCCTCAAAAGAACAATCCTAGACCGGGATGTCGCATGAACCCCAAGGAGGGGTGGGCATTTGCATCACGTGGAAACTATGTTAATGTGGCATGACATGTGGATGATGACATGGCATGAAACATCATCTTGAGTCATCAACAAAGTTTATTTGGCATGACACATGGATAATGATGTGGCATGACACATGAATGTCGACATGGAAGGAAACGTTGTCACCTTATTTTCCTTCATAGGCCATCATTAATTTCTCTTGAAATAACATGAAATTTGCACTAAATCTACTCATGCTCGATCATCAACCATAAAAGACTAGAAAATTTCATTGTCCAAATGAAAAATTCTCCCAAATTCATCAATCCCCAATCCATCGAACATTGACGATTAGATATTTCCTTTGGCCGAATGAGAAATTCTCCCAAATTCACTGATCCCTGATCCATCAGCCATCACTGAGATCAAATGTCATTTTGAAAAACTTCAACACTTATCCAAACTCATCAATCCCCGATCCATGGACCATTGACAATATCATATGTCATTTGGACAAACTTTAACACTTCGCCAAACTCATCAATCATTGATCCATTAGCAATTGACAATCTCATATGTCATTTGGTAGAACTTCAACACTTTTCCAAACTCACTGATCTCAAATATAATTTGTTATAACTTTAACACTTCTCCAAAATCATCAGTCCTGAATTCATTGACCATAAGCGATCTCAGATGGTGATTTTCCAACATTTTGACAATTTCAGCAAAAAACAAGTTGAATCTGGGTTGTTGATCTTCTAGCAAAGATTATTCGATCGTTGTTTTTCTCCAACTTCTCAAATGGCCAAAAATTAATGCATACCATTGATATTCCTCATTTTCCAAACCACCAAAATGGACCGCACTCATTGATATGGTACTTTTCAAAACTTCGACACTTAATCAATTTTTTTTTAAATTTCAAGGATGAATCTGGTCGTTGATCTCAAGTTCGAACACAATCTTGACCATAGATTCATCAAATTCTTCATAGCATTACAATGACCACTAAAATATGAATTTTTTATCTTGCACGTCGAATATAACTTTGAAAATCTGCAGATTGACTACATTAAACTTCTAAACCAATCTTCATTCATTAAAACTAATATCTACTCACAAATTTAGGAATTTTCTCTAAAGTTTTTCACTGTCTTTCCCCAAATTCATAGAAACCGACTCTGTGACAACAAATCTACCCAATTTTTACACGTTCTGGCCCATACGAGTCTAATGTTTCAACCAGAAGATCTCATACCACTTTGTAACATACCCAACCACCAGGTTGGGTGACACTACCTCAAAACGCTCTCTAAGAACAATATGAAGCTAACATTTAACATACACTATACAATAAATACCAAAGCTAGCAGTTTAGATATTGATTTGAAACATACCCATGTTGTTTAGATGTTGTCATTCATGTCAAATATGTAATGTACATAGTGCATATACAATATGGCACACAAGATAGTATGGCACGCAATACATTTTGGGGCACATGTAGTGGAAGTATGTGGAAG
>JZKD02S0508301.1:116913-131655 GCA_000966675.3 Picea glauca
TTTCAGTGGTGGTTAGTTATTTTTTTAATTCTTACCATTTACCAAAACAACAATTATAAGATTATCTTTGAATCACATAACAATTTTTCATGTGAAAATTAAAGAACCTTAAATTTTTTAGATGTTTTCTAATTTTTTCAAAAAAATTCCAAACCTTTTTAAAAAATTGATATTTTTTTCAAAAAAATTTAACAAAATCCTTAAGACTTTTTGAAAAAAAAACAAAGTCAAATTTAGGTATAGGTTTGTAAAAAAAATAAAAAATTGTTTTTTACTAATTTTTTAAAGTTTTGAACCATGGTGGTTATTGGGCAATGTCTGGGGCTTAGTCGTTATTTATGTTATTTATGTAACAGACATAAGCCTAATATTCATAGCTCCAATAGAGAATCATTTAAACATGATTTTGAGAGTATACATCTTGCAACCTGGACAAAACATGATTCTTATAATTTTGTTATTGTCAATGTAAAGGATGGAGAGACTCCTAGTAGTATATTTGTATATAATGTTGTGGTTAGAAATTTAACATATGAAATGGTTTACATTTATAAAAAACCACAAGAATTAATTAATTATCTTATAGATACATTTTCAAATGAAGGAGATTGGGTTTTGATTTGTTTTGAGGTTCATGTAAGAATTTTGATCTAATATTTATGAAATCATACTTCAATCTTATGTTATTTTTAATTTATGTCCTTTTACAATATCTAACTTCATTATTTATTTTGTATTTGGTGATTAGGTACAACATTAGCATCTTTCCTACAGAAGGGAAGGAATTTCATAGCCATTGAAAGTGATCCAATGCAGTGGAGTTTTGTTCAACAAAGAATTAATGTTATTCCAACTCTTCTAGATGAAATGCAAGAAGTTGGCTTGAGGAAAAAGTGATTTTAGTGAATCAAAGGTGGTGAAATGATGAAAGAAACATCAAGTACCATTAGGAGGAGTGATTGGAAATGATCACTTTGGAGAAATTGCAGATATCAAAGAGTCAATGGAAAAACATAATGACACAATGGAAGCACAATATGACGTCAAAGAAGATGATAATGTGTTTGTTGAGAATGATGAATTTGGGATATTGTTGATTAGTTTTAAGATTCCTTCGAAGACGATGCTCAATTTTGCAATTTACGATGCTCAATTTCGCAATTTTTTTATTAGCTATAACTGTAATGTTTTGACTTCCATATTTTAAAATAAGAATAAAGATGTATCTATTGTTGTTTTGTGATGAATCATTTTATTGTTTGTTTTGTTTGTTTGTTTAATTTGTATGTGAATCACTATACATTGGAAAATTTTATTAAATGTTGTATTTTTTACTTCAAATGTATAAAAATATGAAAGAAAATGATATTATTTTTTATAAAATTTTAACTTTTTTGTTCAATTATGTCCATAAAAATGTTTTATTTAACATGTTATTTTAAGGAATATGTACCAAAATGTATAGGTTTTTTATTATATATGACTATAAAATATGTATTGTTTTGCTAAATATTCAAAAATATTGTTATTTAACTACTTTTTCGATGTATTGATGTAAAGGTAAACATTGTGTTAAAAATGATGTGTTTCACTATATTTAAAAAATGTGGAACCATAAATTAATTAAGGAAAATTTGTAAGTTCAAAAAAGTAATTGGTAAAAAATATTTTTAAGATTTAAAGAACCATGAAAAAATGACTAAAAACAATAAAAAATAAATTAGAAAAAATTTAAAATAGATGAAAAAAAAACATTTAAAAAAATATTGTGGAAACATTGTGGATTGAAAAATTTAAAATATCCAAAAATCACCTAAAACTGAGGGGGGCTGTTACCGATAGCACCATTTTTATAAACAGGGTAACAAATTGGACCCCCCAGAAAATGAGAACTTTGTAGAGTTCTTGTTAAGTTGGTAACTACGTTTCCAAAGAACATCACATGCTCTAGTTCACAAAAGTGAACTCTCTCTTCTTCAGGTAACCTCTATCTAAACTTAGCTCCTTTGAGTTTCTATTTCTTCAATAAAGAAGTTAACCCGTGGTTCAAGCTCCTCAAACTTCTCCTCATATTTCTTTCAAACAATTACACTACATGCCACTTGAATATATTCTTCACATTCCAACTCCATCTTTGGTCCCTCTCACTCTCCTGTAGCAACCTCATAATTATTCTGAGTTTATGCTTTAGCTAATTTTTTTTTCTTTCAAGCTCTTATTGACTAATCTTCCTGCCAACTGTTTCGGTCTCCTCCTTTCTTCGGTTGTGGCTTCTCTCAGAACCTTTCACATGACAATCAATACTCATCTCCATCCCTTCCTGTTGTGAACTTCTTCTAGTCCATAGTGACCTGCATCAAGCCTCTGTAGCAAGTTTCCTATACCTTATTCCTAATACTAATTCAAGTTTCTATCATAAGCTTGACCTCTTGGTATCTAATCGTTTTGTCTCCTAGAAACCTCTGAGCATCTCCTCTCCTTCTCCGGCTTCTGCACATTGGATCAATTTCTCTAGAGAACTCCTCTTGTACTTTTGACTTCCAATCTTCAGTTGGAAATGTTTACAACATCTATTGTTGCAAGGTTCTTCCATTAATTCCTTTACTTGAGAGATCTTCTTCCTCTCTCTTCCTTTGTCACAACTCTACTGGGTATTGGTTGCTAGTTGTTAATTAACATTAGCATTGATAATTAAAATCTATAAATTAAAATATCATACCTCCAAGATCTCTCTTAGAATCTTGTTCTTGACCATCTTGTCCCTCTTCTGTTTTTTTGGTTGGAATGATCTACAAGCTGCACTAATCCTCTAAAGGAATTATATATCCAATTCCTTTTTTTTTTGTTGTTTGCACAACTTGTATAGGATTCCTTTCCTCTTTCTAATTATAGAGAAAAACTACACTCTCATTTAAAAAAATGATGACCTCCTAGCCTTCAACCCATAGTATGCATAATTCTTCTTTTCAATTCTATTGTAGTTATGAAGTAGAACCACTCTCTAACCTTCGTGCGAGCCCAAATTTCCTTTGAACAAAGTTCTAACCTTCGTGCGAGCCCAAATTTCCTTTGAACAAAGTTTTGTTGCACTATGTTTTCACACCGATCATTAACACTCAAAACTCATAGGACCAAGTGCTAAACACGTGGTTTAAAATTTATAGTTATCCCCCTTGCTTCTACTCCTGAAATAATGTGATGAAGTTTCACGACCAAGCGCTCATGTTCTCATGGATAATTCTCTCTAGACCATCCAACCTTTATTCCTCATTGCTGATTTCTACCAATCGAATGGTTTAGATTTATCCTTCTTTCCTTTGTATCTAATTTCCACTATCGGACTCTAGCAAACTACTGCACTCCAAAACACACTCTCTCAAGGTCTTCACTATCCTTCTCGGACTCTGAAACCCTACATCTTTCTCTACCGTCGATCTTACAAGATCTATGGTCACCATCATCCTTGTCTCTTTCGATATGCCACTCCTTTTCCACATGAATTTTACATGGATGCCCCATGCTGCCTTCTTACTCGTCAATTCTACTCGTCAATTCGACTGCAATGTTTCCATACCTCATTCGCTGCTACCACATCCAAGCTCTATCATCTTCCATGTGTCACTCTGGTAGTCTTCCACATGTCTTTTCGTGAGTTGTTGATCTAATTGGATCTGAATAGATTTGAGACATTGATCGATATTTCTCTGTCGAAGTTCCTTCATCCTTTGGAGTTTGATGTTCCGATTCCAAATGCTAATAGGAAACCACCATGCGTCATCTTCCAAATCATTTCGAACAAATCTTCATCGTCTTTCGCTTTATCTTCGTCAGGATATTCTTTGGACCTTGACTTTGAAACGTAGACTCCTTTAATTCTACTTAGCATCTTTGGTCGATCATCACCATTGATTACACTCCGTCATCGGAGTCTCCTTTGCAAATGCACCCCAAAATGCTAACTTTGAAGCCCTCCCATTGTCACTTCGGATTCTAAATGAATAGACGCCCTCGACCGTCGATCTGCTTCTTCCCCGGTCATCTCATCCGTTAATCGGACCTTGCCTATCATAGTACTCTTTAGTCAATCTATTCTGATATACTAATTTCAAAGATTTTTCATCATTGTTTTAGACTCCGAGTCCTTAGACTGCTTCTAGTCATCGATCTAGACCTGATATTTAACCTCACATGTTCATGTTCATCACAGGGAGAAAGGTTTGGGTCGCCGATCGATGGTCACGATCACCTTTCCTCTCGATCTAACCATCACGAATATATCCCACACAAATGATATGGATCGTTGAATAGTGATCAACGATCGACACTGTCACTTAACCTTTTCTCTATAAACTCGACAGTCACGATTAACACATACTCAGGATCTAACGGTTGTTGTTACCTGATATCTACAAAAGGGATTAACTCCATTCTCTAATCTGTACACAACGAGAAACTCAATATTTTTCTTCAATTAAACCTCAACTTATCTTTAATCTTTCAAGATCATCGATCTCTGTGATGATGAATGATTACAACCATTAATCCTTMGCGAATACGAGGATTTGATATAAYCTGYAACACACAATTCAACAGTAATTCCTCACAGTACGAGTATTAAYACCTGCACATTTGATSTTGCAGAKAATGAACACASACACAATAATACAGAGAGATTMAACACACCAATTCCCAAACAACACTCCAAACATAKTGATTATTTTSTAWTTGTACACAYTRTAYATACAAAATACARCARGCYTATTTCCATTAATGGCCTTCCTCACTCTCTYTCYAGATTTCYTATAMAATTGGCCACCTCATTGGCATGTTCTACATTCATTTGGCCACCCTCATGCTTGAAGGATTACAATCACTTATACAAACAAGARTACCCTGAATAGGTTCCAGATCCCCAATTCCCTCAACCAACAAATCTTGAGGTTTGCTCAACAAAGAAAATTCTATTACGTAGCATCATTCCCAATTCAACAAACCCTATCTTAAGGAATTCTTCCAAACTCAATTAAACACTTAATTTACAATAATTCATGCTTAGGGAACCCACTCCCTTAGTAAAGCAAAAGACCCCATAGGTCTAATCAAATGAGCAAGATTTTGGAGGCAAGAGCAGATTTGTAGCGTGAATTATATAGAGTCCGCCACTTCTGTGTCAAAGACATTGACGCCATTCATACGATGGGCCATCGTTTTATTATGAATGTCCTTATAAAAGACCACAATTTCTAAGTCAAAGCCAAAGACATCGACGCCATTTCCAACCATGGACCATCTTTTTAGAATCAATGTGCCTATAAAGATCACCATTTCTAAGTCAAAGCCAAAGACATTGACACCTTTCATATTAGTCATTCAATTTTAATCTGAATCTGGTTGCACATAAGGATTATTGTATGACACAAACTCAGACTCTTCAATAATCCAATTGACAATCAGGTTAAACTCAGATCTTCATAACATAAACCACAGGTTTGGAATTATTGGAAAATATTGCATGTGAGTAAACAAAAAGACCTAAATTTATAATCACGTTAAACTCAGATTTTCATAACATAAACAACAGTTTTAGAATTATTGGACACATATTGAATATTAGTAAAAAAAAAAACGTATGGCCCCTACGACGAGGAAGACCAAAAATACAAACTGAATAAAAACTTAATAGGATATTAAAGACGAGAAGTGATGCCACTTTTTAATAAATTATATTAAAGCTGGCCAAAGAAACCCGTCTACAATATTAACAATCACCACAGCGTTCTCGAAGACATCAAACGCAGAGCAGAACTTTCAATAGTAAAAAGCTAAAAACCTATTTATAAAGCACAGTCTGGGGCTCAGAACTTCGTCTTCCATTGAAATTTGCAGCAAGGATCAAAAGATCAGAACCGAAGAAGGCCAAAGAGAGTGGTGGTGGCAGTGAACGAGAGCAAAGAAAGCATGCACACTTGTCTTGGGCTCTCGAATATGTCTTACTCGTCGCCTCCTTGTGTCGATCGCATAGGTCGTATAAGCCATACAAATACAAATTCCTACCCATCTTGTTTTACAGATTTTTCGATTTTTGTTGCACTTTATGTTGTAAAGCGTACAATTGTTGCTTGAGACTGCCAGACTACAAGTGAAGAGAGATCCGCATTGCTCTCCGCAACTATTTGAAAGGCCTAGACAAATTTTGCAGCTTGTGATTGGCATTGGACAACGTAGTACAAATATCGGCTGCTTGCAGTCACCATTTTAAGGACGGAGATCAGAAGAGATATTTAAATGCGATTGGCATTGGACAACGTAGTACAAATATCCGCTGCTTGCAGTCGCCATTTTACGGACGGAGATCAGAAGAGATATTTAAATGTTGTTTGTGTGGTAGATTGCTGCCCATAATAATTTGCAGTTCGGTGTCACATTTCTACTCGAAATTCTATATGTGCATTGAGATATTCATGTTTTGTTGATCCTCATTTGAGGCTTTTTCTCCATTGTGAAAAGTGCAGCGTAAAAGGCTGTTTGTTGACACTGCTTGTGAAGAGAGTGAAGTTCTCATGGTTCAGCAAAGGAAGTTGACACAACTCATGGGTCAGCAAAGGGGGTTGACATAACTCCGGATAGAGTTGAAATAGATGAGGAGAAAGAATCATCATGAAGAGTAATTATATTCTGCAGATGAGGGTGATGTGTTTCCAGCTGAAGAATCCATGTTTGACCAGAAAAAATGTGGAGCTAGATCTGAATGAAGAATTTGATGAATTATATGAAATAGTGATGCCAAATTTGTCATTCTTATGAGGTATAAATTATGAATCTTGGGAAACTGAAATGAAAGAATTACTCTAGTTAGTAGGTTTATTGCATTATGATTAAGAAGGTTGTGTCAATTTCTATGATAAGAGAAGAGGTAAAATTGCATTACAATTTATTACTGGATGAAAACATTTTGTCTAGTATTTTGTATGAATTGGTGAAATACCTAATGCAAAAATATTTTGGGGTATTCTTGAAATGAAGAAATAGAGTGAGAATGTTGAAGTTAATGAAGGTATTGACAGTCTCTTAACTAGAACAAAAAATGACATTATTGAAGTCACAATGTTAATGAAGAAAGTGACATTAAAATAACATATAGTGATTTGGTGAATTCAACTGAGATTGATAATGGAAATGTATGTATAGTTGTTAATGAATCCGTGGATGAATTTTTGGTCAATTTAGTTAAATATGATGATGAAAACTTTTCAAGTGAAGGTTGGTTACAAGTGTTACAAGAGAAGAAACTCATAGATGATTTATTAAATGGAAAAATAACTTTGTTTGCAAAACATGTGGATGAAACTACAATAGGGAAGATTGTTGCAAAAGAAGAGGAAAAAGACAAAGATGATTCAACACTTAACACAATGTCCTTAATACAACAACAATAAAAGTAAAAGAAGTTGAACAAGAAGAAGAGCACTCAAATGAAGTGTCTACAAAGTTTGAAGAAGAGTTATAGTTTCTTGAAGATTGGATCGAAACACCATGTTTTGATGGAGCTTGCACAAAATTTGCAGTAGGAAACAATAGAAATGAAGAATCACTAGATGATGAAGACTACATAGAATGAGAAGCAACAATGGATACATCTTATGAAGTTCATGGAATTTTGATGAATAGGAGTCGTGGAGAAATTAGATTTTACTATGAGTTAATGTTGAATCAAACTGATGATCAACATCTCAATGGTGGAGAGAAAACAACAGAGAATGATATGTGGCAACAATTCACATACAAACAATTTTTCGAAGAAAAATTTGAAGAGGACAAGCATGGACAATCTAAAATAATTTTGAGATTGATGAAAAACACCAATAAGAAGATGAAGGATAAGAATCTCAAACATGAAAATTTTCAGCAAAGGAGGAAGTCTTTTAATTGAAAATGCATAGAGGTTTCAGAATTTTGAAAATGAAGAAGAGAAAAACTCACTCATACATGGAGTTCAAACAAATTTTATGTGTTTTTTTCAAATTGTCCTTTGTAATGTTTGTAATCCTAGCTAAGACTAAGACCGGTAGGCATGTTATTTTTTGTTATTGTATTAAATCTATTTCTCCATTTCTCCATTAATGGGGAGTATTCCAGAATAATGGTGAAATACTATACTTAGGAAATTGTTAGAAGATATTTCTATTGTACGCTAAATTAGAGTTTGAGTGGTTTTGAGATCTGCAAATTTAGGAGGTTGTTAGGAGCTATCCTAGCCTATATATTTGTATGCAATTTATCAAATTGAATATAGATATTGTGTAAGCTTAGTCTCACTTGTAATGTGCCCTTGTGACCTCACTATTATTGAGATTTATTGATCTCAGTTTTTTAAGTAGCTTCCCACAAGATATAAATTCAATTGTTAAAAACCTTTGCATCATTAAAGATTTGGATATTTTAATTATTAAAAGTGAAGGGACTCAAGATAAATACTATGATTGTATTGGTAGTACATCATTTGTAATGGATGCATTGTATTACCAAATTAAAAAGGACAAATATTGAATTTGAAATTCACTTAGTTGCAACTCTTCTGGACCATCCAATAATTGTTTCTCATAGATTGTGTTCTATAAACTCTTAAATAGAGAACTCAAAAGAAAATGATGTAAAGTGAAGGATTTTGGAGAGATCAATTAAAATTCCATCCTTCCTCTCTACAGTTAGATTATAAAATGCATGTTAAGATTATAAAATGCATGTTAGATTCTACTTTTGATGTCTAAAGGGAACGACCACAAATTGGTTTTCATCAATAAATGATTAAAGAACAAAAGGATTATTTGACATATCCTTACTAACATCATTCCCAAAAGATGTTACTAATTGGTTTTCAACAAAAAAATTCTCAATATATTAAATATATGGTGTTCTTAAAAAAATTACATAGTTGGGATATTACAACCATATTAAAAAGTTATACACATAGTTGGGATATTACAACCATATTAAAAAGGTATACACATACGACATAGTCATAATATGCAGGCCAAAAAATTGCTTGTTACATATAGTAGGACCCATCAAAGGGGAAAAAAAAGGAGGAGTCGTCCATGATTACTTATGATAACACATTTTTGAGGAATCCAGACCTATCAAAATGCCACAGACCTCCCATATGTGTTATCTTAATCACAGGTAGAGAGATAGAGAAAGTGGGGGGGCATCATGGCCATCCTTCAATTTGTTGTAATGGATCCTCCCTTTTGGAACATGGAGTGGTTTTTTTGATAATTCGTATGCTTCCTCATTCTCTTCACTATAGATATGATCAAATTTAATGGTGTTAAAAAAAGTTATAGGATCTTGGATTTTATCCATCCAACCCACAAGTGAAGATACTTGTAAATTTCTCTTAAATTTTAAGCAATCTATCAAAGTCTTTGAATCCCCAAAGACTAGTAATTGATCAATACTCAATCGATGTGCTAAAGTTAAGGAAGCCCACACACCAAGTATTTCTTCCCTTGTGTTTGTGCCCATCCCACAGTTGAATGTCCAGCTCTAAATAATATTTCCAGATATCTTAATGACACCCCAAAACCCACTCAATATTCCATTTTCTTGCGCTGCACCATTAAACCAACAGTTGGATGCCAAAGTAATGTCATGTGTCTTTTTTATTCTTTTTCTTTTTATTTTTTGTAGACACTAAGCACTGGAGTTTTCCACCATCCCTATGATTTTAATGCCAATCCCCCTATATTGTGGGAGTACAAGATTCAAATAGACACTTGTCTCTTTCTAGCCAGATATACCAACATTCCAAAGAAGGTAGAGTAATGTAGAATTTTTCCATTTTCAATGATTTATCTAAACAATTTGTTAAAGAGTTGCCTCTCCATGGTGAAACAAGACTAAAAAAAGTATATAAAAACTTGCACAGGTGGTGTGTGAAAGGGAAGTTTACAAACAAGTGTAGTGCAGTTTCCTTGTCCCTGCAACAAAGTGAATAAATTCTTGGGCCTTGCGAGCCTCTTTTTCGCAGCATATCCCAGGTTAGGATTTTTTAATCCAAATCCAGCCAAAGGAAAATTTTGATCATATAGGCTAGATCCGAAGACCACATCTGTCTCTGCCACCCTATTGTCTATTGTGGCTACAATTTTTTTTCCACGGTGTTACATACATTTTTAATAGTGAGAAAGACCAATTGGTCACCTCTAGTCCATATTAAGGAATCTTCTCTAAACTATAGATGGATGCCTGAATCGATAAGCACCTTGGAGAAAGTATACCATCTAGTAGCCAAGGATCCCGAGAGTCCCAACTCATCGTTGTTTTTCCACTAATCCATAATTAAACCCAAGGAGGACTAAGACTTGGCTTGATATAGGTAACAAATGTTTTTATTTCTTAGGGCCATCACGAGATTTTATGAGAGTAATGAAGAATTGTCAATGCCCAGAATCTTGTCCATGCCAATTAGAACATAATATCCATTTCCAATATTCCAACTTATCCATTGTGTAATGAGTGGCAATGATTTCATCAATTTTTTCCAAATCTGCAAGGCCGAAGGTTAAATAACCGTAGTTTATCTGAGCCAAGTAGCCAATGAGGAGTAGAGAAGGTATTTGTCTTTGATCACCTGGTGCCAAATCCCATATTTCATAAAACACACCATAACGAGTTTGCAACCAAAGAACGGTTTAAAATGAAGAGGTTCATAAGGCCCCAACCTCTTAAGTGTCTCATCTTTGCAAGTATCTCTCAATTGTAAAGATGTAACTGATCTTATTGTCCACCACCCGAGCAAAGGAAGTCAAAGATTAGTTTTTGGATCTTTGAGAGGAAAGAAACAGGGACCGTCGTAAGGGCCATCGAATATACATATTGTGTTTCCAATACCTTCTATTCAAGAATACAACATCCTCCAAGTGATAACCAACGATTACATCAATGTTTAATCCTTTTTTGAAAATTAATAATAAGCCATCTCCACTATTCGAAGGATGTTTTATTCGATTTTATGAAATAACCCAAGTATCTAAATCCTTCGGACAACTCCACAAAATTGACAGAAAAAACTTTCGTGTACTTCTCCAGTGCTTCTTCTTGTACTTGTGAATGGTGAAAAGTTGATTTATTTAAATTTACTTTTAGTCCCGAGGCATAGAAGAAAAGTTCCAATAGTGTTTTAATAACCAAACAATCTTAAAGTGAATCCTTTGTCATGATAAGAACATCATCAACAAATATAAGATTTAGAATTTTGATAACCCTCGATACCTTGACCCCAATCAAGCTTCCCTCTACTTGTCCTTTCTTCAACATTAGGCTTATGCTTTCCATAACAAGGATGAACAAAAGAGGTGAGCACAGACACACTTTTCTTAGTCCATGTTCACTATAAAAAAATGGGGAAGTCTCACCATTTATCAGAACAACAAAGGAGGAGCTAACAACACAACTCATAATCCATTTTATAGAAGGAATATTGAAGCCAGTTTGTAAAGGAATTAGGTGAAGGAAATCCCAACTAACACATTCATATGCTTTTTTAAATTCCAACTTTAAAATAAGTGTTTTTTTCTTCTTTGCTTTGATACTGTGTAGGCATTCTTGTGCCATCCCAATGGCGTTGAAAATCTCCCTGCCCTATAAGAAACCAATTTGTTCACTTGAAAGTACCCTCAAGAGAATATGTTTAATTCTATTAGCAATCACCTTTGAAATCAACTTATAGCCTAAATTACACAACGCAATGGGTCTGAAATCCCCGAAAGTCCAAGGATTATTCTCATTTGGAATAAGCTCTAGGAAGGTATAATTTAGTGAGATTTGAATATTTCCTCTAGTTCTAGAATATTCCGCTAGTTATAGCAGATCATCTCGCAAAATTTCAAAGAAGTGGGTGAAGAAATCAACCGTCCAACCATCAAGGCCTCAAATTTTATCTTTAACGAAACGTTTTAAAATTCCCAAATTTCATGTTTCGTGACTGGATGATCGATGAGTGAAGAGTCTTCCATTGTGACAAAATGTGAGAACAAACTCACTAAGTTCACTTTCTCCGCAGGGGAAGCGAGAGAGTCAATTTAGAACATCCTTTTAAAATATATAGTGGCCCCTTTTTTGAGATCCTCTTTCCCTCTATGGTTATGTCTGTTCTCATCATATATCTCCCAAATGTATTTTTGGTTCCTTCTTGCACTGATGTATTTGAGGAAAAAATTAGTATTTTGATCCCCACATTTCAGACAGACTGCTCGACTCTTTTGTCTTCAATGTTCCTCTTCAAGTAATAACAATTGGTTATGCTATGCCTCCAAGGATTTCAAACGACAATTAGGTATAGTTCTCATCCCATCCCTCCGCAAACCCAAGAATTCCACCCTGAGTTTCTCCTCTAGAGTTTCCATCCTATTTTGTTTCTCACGTTGCCTAAATCTTGCCCAGGTTTTAATCCAGGCCTTTAGCACTTTGAGTTTCCACACAAATATGTGTTGGAAATCTGATTCCACTAGGAGACCAGTATCCAACCAAACCTCTTTTACTATAGTAGATAACTCTTCCTCTTCCATCCATGATGGATTTAATTTGGAAGGGTAGGCCACCAGATATTGTTGAAAATTAAATTGGGATATAAATGGCACATGATTCGAGACATATGGAAGATCAACTCATGATCGGTACCTACCCACATCACATAATAAACTTTCCAAAACTAGGGTATGATCCAACCGCTTAGCAATACCATCCACCCCAGTTCTACCATTCCTCCACGTTGGAACCATATGATTTGGGATCAATTCCACCAAATTATAGTCCTGGAGCATAAGTTTAAAATAATTTGCAAGCTTATCCACCTGTGTCA
Source organism: Picea glauca (assembly GCA_000966675.3). Classification (NCBI taxonomy): domain Eukaryota; kingdom Viridiplantae; phylum Streptophyta; class Pinopsida; order Pinales; family Pinaceae; genus Picea; species Picea glauca. The sequence continues at coordinate 129,776 of JZKD02S0508301.1, forward strand.
TCACTCCCCAAACCTCGTCAACACCTATAGTGAAATTGAAATCTCCTACAAGAATCAATTTTTTAGATGCCAACAACGCACTCACAACCATCCGATCCAAAAAAAAATTTCTCTCACTATAGGGCCCATATACATGGACTAAAAAAATATCCTTATTGTTTTCTAAAGTGTTGCTAGTAAGAAAAATGCCCCCACCGCAGCATGAAGGTTACAGAAAAAACTTATTGGGGTCCCATGTAACCAAGAGACCACCTACATTTCCCACGGAGCTAACAACACAAGATAACCAGCTAGGGACAAACTTTAACACAAAATACCATGCTTTCTCCTCTTCAACTTGCCTTTTGTGTAAAAAAATAATATCAGGCTTGATTTTCCTGAGTAATCTGTGCATGGAGGCCAATTTCAGGGTCCCCCCCACCCCTCTAATGTTTAAAGAGAGTAGGATCATGGTTTATCCCAAGCAAGAGCTTTCATGCCTCTAAGCACCCTAGAGTATGTAACAGTATGTGTGTGAGGGTTAGGTGTAACAACTGAGAGGGTAGCTTTTTTATGAGCGCTTCTCATATTTATAAGAGAAGTCTCGAAGCCCAATCCTTTTAACCAAACGTAACTAGTCCCATCCCCCGAAAATTGGTTCCTAGACTGATAAACAAGTTCAATAGAACCCGAAAGTGTTAAAACATTTTTTCCCTGATAAGTAGTAAGAAGAAAATTAACATTCACCTCACGGAGTGTAGGGAACAATGAGTCCAAGGTCTCCCCCAATGTGCAGTCTCCAGGTTCGGACTCCCTGTAACCTGAAATGATAATATTGAGATGGAAATAATTGGCACCGATACATTGGATGAAGAAGAGTCTTTTTCATTTCAGAGCATTGTTTTTACAATGAATCCAATAAATTGGTTATTGAAAAGAGAGATGTAAAGAATAAGAAATGGAAATCTCATTCAAAGATCAACCTATACAACATACACCCTTCCCATATCTCCCAGATACACCGAGCAACTTGAGACACTCTAGAAAACTCTATTAACGACCTTGAAATGGAAAATGTCATGTTAAAGGAGCGAATTGAAAAATTTGACGCAACTCTAATGCCTCTTTGACTGTTTTCTACTCCTTTGGCAATGGTCGAGCCCACCACACATGCGACAAAGTTAAAAGGATCAAAAAACCTTCTCACATCGGCCCGAGGCTATGTGGAAAAGAATATAAACAGAATAATGGAATTAATAATAGAATCTTGGGAGATGTTAAAGAATATGGTCTCTTTTGGAGCAAGAGCACATGCTTTTCATGATTATCCGCAAGCAGATATCAAGACTGAAGAAGGTTTATACCTCGATGTAGTTTTACCATTTGGTGTTAAAGTTACTGGTATGATGGAATTCAAAAGAAGATAGGAGGATCTCCCTTCCTCGGATCGAATAGAGCAGCTAAACACATGTTGGAAAGAAAAGGTAAAAAACTTGAATGGTATCATTCAAGCATGTAGCCAGGCCATATCCTGAAGAGACAAACTATTCAAGAAGCTAACTGAGATGGATCTAGATTAAAGTCCCAATGAAGTCCTAGACCTGGAATTTATATTCAACTCTTGTTTTTTAACCAATCAAGAATTTGATGATCAAGTTCAAATCTATAGAAGAATCTCATTTGAAAATTTCTATGGCATTCTTGAATATGGTGAATATTGTGTGAAAAACTAGCTAGTCGTTTATTCGATTAAAAACCAAGATATTCAAGAAGCAGTGCACAACCTCTCTATTGATCTAAGGAACTTGGAAAGTGAATTCTTCAATATAAAAATATAGCATGAGATCAACGTGGCACCTACGAGGAGTTACATCAAAGAATGGTTCAAAAAGCTTGTCAAC
>JZKD02S0508301.1:165288-183975 GCA_000966675.3 Picea glauca
AACATTACTAATCTAAATTACAACTAATGGCCTAAAGACGACATAAATAAAATAACATTACTAATCTAATATGCCCCAATTAAGGGGTAATGAGCCAATATTAGGGCTTAACACACACCTTGCGTTGTCTTCTAATAGTTTTTCCCCAACTCTAATGTGCACTCCTTGCACTATCTTTGAGAGCCGAAAACAATTAGAAACTCACATAGATAGAGAAGTTTATATATTCCTACAAAGGGAACGATTCATACAATCTTGGAATTCATACATGCATGGTAAACATTCATAAGACAAACAATAAACACATGTCCATTCCCACAATACACAAAGAGACTCATATGCAGGGAAATCTTCGTTTTTATTAAATATGAATGCTTTGTACAATGTTTACAGGACTCTACTAGAAACAAAGTCTCATTTTTTTCACTCCTCTCCTCTTTTCTCTTCTCATGAGATTTTATACCTTCTTTGATTCTCTTCTGTGCTAGTGCCTTATTCTAATTCTTATATCCCAATACATTAATCTCTTTACAAAACATGGGCTTCTCAAGCCTTCCTCTACCTACTCACATTAAATTACATTTAATTTTCATCTAGTCAGAATCAGCTCTAGATTCATCTACCTATCAACCATTAGAGGAAACTTACACTCATCCATACACTTATAAAATGGATCAACCCTTCCTTGAGCCTTTCAAACTTTAATTACATTAAATATACAAATTTAAAACAAAATGAGAAGGTTGGTGCTTCTGTCTCCTTGGGATCTAATCCCTCCTAGTGCGTCGTTGTGATGGCTAGCGCACTTTTGATGCTCATGCATAACCACGTCAAATGGTCAATGGTTGGGTCACCCAAATTGAGGTAGTGCTTTCAACAATCATTGGGGATCATTGATCGTTGATGGGATGATGATAGGGAGTGAGTCAAAGTTGTAGGGAGTTCTATTCACCAATTAAGATTGTCGATGACCGACAGTCGATGGCCATGTTAGTCAGTTTGGAGTTGTGTGCAAATCGGTTGTTGGGGAGTTGGGATCATGGTCGATGGTCAGGTTTGTAGTTGGGGAAAGTGTTATGCATGCGGAAGGATAACATCAGTCGTCAATCTATTATTGAGCGTAGATCAATGGTTCATATTGCTTCTAATTTGAGATCAATGGCACAGATTACAATTAGGAAAAATTGTTCCACAATTTCAAAAAATAAAAATAAAAACTAAGTCTGAAGCCATTTTTTTATTTTGGCCATATCTGGAGAAAATTACACTGGCTTAGGATGAAACTTAATATACTAAGGAACCTTTGTCAGGGCTTTGGAGGCTTGTGGGAAGCAAAACAATGCCGAGTTAAAGATAAATGAGGAACAAACATAGGAATTTTTTTACTCACCCAAAGTGAAAGCCCTAGGCCATGCCTTAAATAAATTATTTGTGGGTTGAAAGATAAAGAAAATGAACCTCATAAATTGTCTTTAAGAGATAGTATGTGAGTTACCTTGTGTATTTTTTTAGTGTGAATATATTTTAAATTCATAAACATATGGTGGTACCCAAGAACTAAGAGATATATCTTCATAGTCATTGACTTTATTTTAAACATTTGGTGTGAATAAGTATTTTAGGTAATGTTATATATATGTAATTGCTTATCCTTGTGTCACCATTTGATTAGACCTCAATAGATCCCCTTAATTTTTACGAAAATAAAGAGGCCCCCATTTTGATTTTAAAAAACACATGTGATTTTGTCTTGCTTGATTCGAAAAAATGATTTGATGGTTGGTTTTCTTTAGTGTTATGTTTTAGGAACTCTTTATTATCAATTATTTTACCTTAGCTTTCATGAGATGAGGATGCACATTTTTCCATCATAAATAATGATTGGGCCATTTGATATTTTGACTGATTTTTCCACAATGCTTGTATATTAATTTGAACTTGTTCATGTTGATTCCATGTCTAGATTTACAAAAATCAAGTTGAGATGATGTTTAGAAACTTTCTCCAAGTTTTAGTCTTTGATACATAAATAAATTAACAAATCACTTTGGTGAATTAAAATAATTCAAATAAAAGTCAAATTTAACCTCTAATAACAATAGTGCATGTTGAAAAGTGGAGATTAAAATTTCATTAAAAATAGTACTATGTTAGGAATTTTATACTCTTCTCCGCATTAAAATAATTTAGTTAAAAAATTATTCATTTAAATGATACATCAAATTCTATGAGCATTAAAATTTCATTAAAAATAGTACTATGTTAGGAATTTTATACTCTTCTCCACATTAAAATAATTCACTTAAAAAAATTATTCTTAAAAATCGCAATCAACACATTAAAAGAATGAATATTAAAGTTTCTTCATTTTGAAAAAAACATCATTTTTAAAAACGAAGTTAGACTTACATCTTTTTTTCCATGAAACACAATGCGAATCAATTTGGAAAATGGCCCAGGGAGGGAAAATCCCACCCAATATGGTGTCCTTATTAAAATCAAAATATAATATAATCTTAAAATTATTTGGGTTTTTTTGACATTTTCAAGTTATATATAGTAAACCATACTCTTTTGAATGATGTTTGAGTTACTATAATAATTTCGAGCCCTCATTATATTTTGATACATTTGAAAACCATTTTAATATTTCATTGAATATGGTTGCAAGGTTGGAAAAGGAAATGTATCAAAACACGCCATTCCAAAGAACAATTGTGGTGCGCTATTACAACAATCACAGTTTACTTTATTTTATTTTGGGAATTGGAACCTTTATTTCCAAAGAACAATTGTGATGCGCATTTACAACGATCACAGTTTCCTTTATTTGTTTTTGGGAATTGGAACCCTTATTGAAGATCATGAGAACAGTTGTGCTGCATGGAAAAACGTGGACGAAGATGTCCATCGGGCCACTGGGTCACGAGGGACCGGGGCACCGCAATGTTTTCTTGCAAACTTTGATCAGTAAGAAATTGTAGAGCTTTCATGCTAGGTTGCATGTGGAAAGGCACCGACATATCATAAAGTAGATACGTTAAAGGCCATATGCTAGGTTGATTGCAAAGAAAAGAGGCCATGAAATCGAAGGTTACATAAAGTCTTTAACTCAGTCAAAAGAAGATCGTGAATCCATGGTTGTTTGCAAAGAAAAGAGGCCACGAAATCCAATGTTACATAAAGTCTTTAACTCAGTCAAAAGAAGATTGTGAATCCATCTGAAAGGTTACATCGAGACTGAACGGGTTTGTTGAAGATATATCTGAATAAAGTGAAATAAAGGACATAAAACCTATGTGGAAAATCCAATGAGATCACATGCAAGTCGATTGTTGAATGAAAGAGATCTTGCGAGATTACAAATCTGGGATAATTAATACTAAAATTTAATAGTGATATCCTCCATGAATGTGTAGCAGTTCATTTAACCTAGCCTCAAAAGGAAACTGTTACAGGCTGTCACCTTCACGTAGAGAAGAAGAAAAAAAAAAAAAACACTTAGTGAAGAAGCAGGGTTTAGATCAGAATACGTAGAAGAAAAGAAAAGGTTTGAGATCGTAGTGTAAGTCCCCACAACTTGCTAAGGTTTATAATGTCGGTTCGTAGGGATGATAGAGAAGATCACTAAGGTTGGCAGCTCGAGATCGTTGGATTAAGAATCTATTATTGCAAAGGAAAACATGACGCGAAAACAGGGCGCGAATTTCACTGCTATTAACCCAACAAATCACAAGAAAATTCGTGCCATGATATGGTTGGAGAATAACCACGAATTTGCTTTGCGAAAACCATTTCGCTCAAAAAAAAATAGCTATTTTTTGGGGCGTTGATATCCATTAAAATGACGAAAAAAAGGACGATGTTTTTCAGCCAAAAACGACCATGGTTATACAGTGATAAAGAGGCATAAAATTACTACTCAAAGAGTCATAAAAAACGTAGAGGAAAGGGCGTGTTTTTCTGACCATGAAAGCTCACGAATCATGCAGCAAGAGAGGGCACGTTTTGGCTGTCAAAGGCCCATGATTTTACGGGTTAAATGCTTCACGTCTTTCTGTGGAGAGGAATCCAGTCACTCCCCAGGGCCACCGAGTTATTACACCACATGACCATACTTCCCCGAATAAGTAGAAGCTAACATGCGTAAATGTGTCAAGAGGAAGATTGTGCCCAAGTATTAATGGTTAAGACCAGATCAAGGAAGTTCGAAACCAGCGCAAGAGATTATGGAGTTTTTCTCTTTATTGAATATCGTTGAGGTATTGACATGAATCCAAAGGGAGCAGACCATTGAAAAAATGGAGCATTTAAAGATCGGTTATCCAGCATTTTGGTTTTGCTGGCACACAAAAGGAATAGTAACACTGTCCAAGAAGAGTCCGATATTGTGTGTGCAGCGCATGGAAAGGTTATTCATATAGTCATACCATGAATAGAACAGTGCCAAAAGAAAATTGATCAGCATGAGATCGTTATATCGTGCAAACCGAATGGCACAAGTTTAGGGGTTTGAGAATTTTGTAAAGAAGATCTGTTTCTCTGACTCCGGATCCCAGTTCATTGAACATAAGACTAAATCAAAATAATGTAATAGTGCAGAGATTCGATCGTAGGATCAATGGAAAGAGCTAGATCTTTGTTCAAATAATGGTAGTGAAATTGCGCGATCCTAGGATAACATGAATTGCCTGCCACAAAATTGCTGTCTCGGATAACATGAACATGAAGATGGCATGAATAATACACCAGAATGTAACAAAAGGATTTGTGTTTTTTCGTAGATAGATTTTCAGATTACGTATTTTTTCTTTGCTTATTTGAAAATATTTTCCTTCAATTATTATTTTTGTTAGTTTACATCAATCTTTATTAATATTTATTTTGGTTTATAATTAGGTCGTAGTGTCGATGGAAGAAAATATTTGTTGGCAGTTTGCAATACTTGTTTGGACAGAAGATCACAGTCTTGGGGCATAACAACGGGTAGGGGTAATTAGTGTGGAGACTCGCGTACCACATTTGGATTAGAGGTCGTTCTTGGATTCTAGAAGTGTTACAGATAAAACGATCGCTCACACAAAGAGAAGAATTGTCGGGGAGGGGACGCTATCGTGCTAATGAAGGTGCTTCGGGGAGCTGGTTCTATGAGAATGAAAGACAACATAAACTTGTGCTATCATAGTTTCCCTTTTAAATATTTATATAAATCAGGGTTTGAAGCATTAATCAGTCTTTGTCAATAAAAATGCAAAGTCTATTTTAAGACCATGAGGTTGTAGCGAGATATGGAACTATTCTTATCTTATTTTTTATTTATTATAAGGAAAGACATCGTGCTTCTTCGACTCATTCTATTCTAGATAGGTATGAGTTTGTGTATTTTGCATTGTTGTTAAAATAGGTGAATTTGTATTTCAGATGATAAGCTAACTTTCATAGTTGGTAATAATTTGTCACTGTCCTTGTTTCTTGGTAATAATTTGTCACTGTCCTTGTTTCTTGGTAAATATTTGTCACTGTCCTTGTTTCTTGGTAACTATTTGCTGAGTCAAGTCTTTTTGTTTCTTGTAACTATTTTCCTAGTTAATTACCTAACTCATCTCATATTCAATATTTATTAATCCTTCATGTTTAAGGTGGGTATACATGTTAAGGATGTTGTGTATTTTCTTTAAGTGTATGAGGAAATGAATCATTTATGTAGCTTGGTAGCATATTCGTATCTCATGTTCAATATATGTTATTGTTCTTGCTTCTAATTGAGATATTATGAACTACTTCTATCTCTTAGTTAGGATAGTGTAGCTTTAGAATAGAGTTAGATTAGCTATTTCCATTTTATACATAGTAGTTTAGAAGATCTTCAAGGAAAATATACTTTTAAGGAGAAAATCCCCCTTAGTGGAGACAGGATCCATATACTAGGGCTTTCATCCAAAAAATTATCCTCATTGAATTTCATTTTTTTTTTCTAGGAATCAATATAAGTAAATCTACATTTATACATTTATAATATTGTAGAATATACATGATTGTGTAAATAAAAAAGCATACCATAACAACCTGATTCATAAACCATACACATGTTTTCGAAGCTTTGCCTCATGCCATTTAAGAAAAGATATGACCTTGGCTCATCTCCATAGTTTTTCTCATGCATGTTTAATAAGTCATGACAAAGAATAGACGATATAATTAATATACAGGTTTCTTATTGTTCCATTAATTATAAAAGAAGGGGAGTTAAGCAACATGCTTCTAACAAATTGTTCAATTAAACCTTGAAAATTCAACATGTAGTCACAACACTTAGTTAACCCAATGTTGATTGATTGTTTTGTTGTATATTCTTTGTATTCTAGCACCTATTAGAATACATCCACATGCAAATTAATTAATTAAATATAAATATCACAAAAAATATAAAAACTTTAGTAATGTCAACAAATGTAAGTACTCATAAACTTTGAGATAAACCATTTTTTTTCCTTGTCCTCCTGTCTTATGTGTTGACTGGGTTCCATAAAAATTGAAAATTAGTATTTAATATGATAAATAAATTCAATTTACATAAAAAAATAAATGAATGATCACATACCTCTATGCACTTGTTGCTACGACGCATGGGATGCATTCTAGTGTGATGCAATTATCATAATTTATTTCACCATATCCTTGTACACTTTTTTCGATATCTCTACATAAATGTATTGAATTTCCCCTCATTTGCCACTTGGGATTTTCATAATATTCCTAAAAAATAAAAAATGAAAATACTTTTTTTTTAAAATGAAGATGAAAGTAAATATAGAAAAATAAATTAATTTGGTAATTATTGGAACATATTATAGAAAAACATGTTTAGTAAGAATACCTTTTGTATGACTTTTTTTTCTATTGCAAGTGTCACGAGTCTCATTGACCATGGCTATGGAAATGATTCTTGTAGTGTAAGAATATTCTCATTCTTTGAGTCACTAGGTTGATTTTTGCATCTCTCATTAACTTCAAGCAACATAGGAGATGAACTGATGACCAAATTGTCGTCATCAATTACATCCTTAAAACTTTTTTCCTCTTAGGACAAGATTCCATTCACTGACTATCATCCCGTGCATAACATTAAAAAAATGTGAAATCAAGTGGTTACAAATTGTTAGCTATTAATGTTTAGAAATTCATTTTTAGTGAAATTCAAAGAAAAATTTAATGTTGATTACATTTTGATTGATCTATTTCCTCTCTTTACAAGATTTACATAAATATTTTACACTCTTTTTCTCTCATATTGTGAACAATGTTACTTACCTCCCTCCTACCATTGCACTCAATGAAATAATATGGTTTCTTTAAACCTCTACAATCCATATTGTTTAAAATAAATTCAGGAATGATCATAAATAAAAATTATGAAATTATTATACAAACTAGTATTTTGGTGTATGTCATTAAAAAAAATGCAATGGGGAATCAAACATATACTCACACTGGTACATACTATTAGTCATTGTATACCTCATACATATATGATATGAAAATCAATATTGTTTATTTTTTCGACCTCTATACAATGCACATGAGGGTAATTTTCTAGTACATTCTCCACCTCGTACTGTAGGATTTTTTTTTTTTTTGTAAAAATTGCTAACAACAATAGGATTGGCATGGTTTGTGATCCAATACAATGATTGATACCATTACAACGGATACCCTATAAAAATATATTGCTTAAAAAAAGAGGGGACCAAAAATAAGAATAAGTTGTGGCTTCCAATACCGAAGGTAGGGATGAAAACCTTTTATATTATTTAACATTGATTGAGAATAGTTTGAATCAAATAGGGGAATATTGAGATGTTGTTATAGGTGAATATTGGTGGCTACCCACCTATTCCATTGATTGAAAACACATTTTTCCATTTTGATTGTTTTTCTATAGTATTTCGAGTCTTGAACTTCTAGGGCCATTTTGAGGCCCTAGACAACATTTTTTTGAGGTGTTAGTTCCTAGTAGATCGATGTTGGGATATATTGAGCTATTAATAGTATGTAATCCTTGGCTATACATTTTTGATGAGGTATAAAGCACCCAAAAAGAGATTGTATGTAAATTTTATGCTCTAGGGAAGTTGACGTGTCAACTACTCCCATTGGGGCCCACAAATATTTTGGTGTTTCATCTTTCGGGGTTAGGGTTTTTGATGTTCAGGGTTTTCTCATTTATGTATTATGTTGAAAAGGAATTTGGAGCCTCATTGTAATCATATTATTGTGAATCAACGTATCCATCATATCTCTTCTCAACAATATGCTCCCACAATTCTAGCAAGTTCATTCATTTTGTATTTTTGTAGTTTTTGTACATTTTTATCCTTAATAAAAATTGTGTATTATTGTATCTGTGTGTTTATTGTAATATATCTATGTATTTCCTTTTTATATCTCCTTCTTCATTCCGTTCTCAAAATAATATGAATCAATGGTATCAAAGAAGTCTCCTCCTTGTCATTTCTTAGGGCATTCCCCCGAAAAGGTCAAGGTACAAAGAGTTGGGTCTTGAGCTAGTTTCTTTTGAGAACAACCTCTCTCTCCAAACCAAGTGGCCTCCCATCGAAAAATAAAAGAGAGATGAGGGAGAAGGATATTCTGTTCATCTGTTGCTGGAGGAAGCCCTCATGTGATAGAGGGACAAAATGATGCCATTTTTCCCCCAAATCCTTTGAATATTGTAGACAATAGAAGATGGATCTTCACTAAGAAGCCACTTTGGAGGTGCCTCCTCTTTCGAGGTACAAGTTAATTTTGATATTCCCTTTTTTAATGTTCATATAGATGTAGATGCCTTGGAAAATTTATTAAATATGCTAGAAGGTTATTTATTTATCCACAATTTTTCCAATAGGGAAAATAGGGAAAAATTGGTGGGAAACTTACTATGAGCAAAATTCCATAAAGGATCCTTAAATGTTTTAGGTCGAACCCAATTGATACTTTTTTATGGATTCCCTCAAGCAATAGTATTACCCTGTTTGAAACTATGACAAACTATATATGATATGGACCACGCTATGTTAGGAGAGGGACCAAACAGTTCTATAGTTCAAAAATACATTCCATACCTTTCATACCAAGCTTGGTATCAAAGACTCAGACTGACATCTGGTTCTAAAATAACATGTGTGTCTACAGAGGCACATCCAAATAAAAATGGAGTTTTTGGACATCACGTAAGTGGGATCCATTTATGACGCAAGACCTATCAGCCCTTGGACCGAGATCCACGCACAGGATCGTTCTCTATCCCCTTGAGCCGGATCGACTCTTCGATTCCTCGTAGGAATCTCAATTTTATCGATCCACAGGTCCTTTTTGCAACTCACAATATTGTGAGTTCACGAGTTGTGACTCCCAAATCTTCCTTCTCAAATCCGTGATACCCGAGATCGCAAAATGGTTATGGCTCCTTCTCCGTCAGCACATTCTGTGTGTGTGACCACTCGCTAGGCTTAAATGCTAGCGCCTCTCGCAACTCGGCACTTCGTGAGTTCAAAGGTTGAACTCTTGTGCTCTTGTCTCGTGAATCCCTGAGACACGAAAAGTCAGTGGGGTGTTGACTCCTTCCAAAATGTGATGTGTGTCCACCGGTCTCTTTCCCGGGCCCACTGTGTGGTTCTACCATGTATCCCCTCTGTGCATCGACTTTTGGCACTTCACGACTTCTGATGTCGAAAACAACTCCTTTCAACCTCCGAACCCTCGAATGCATAAAATGCGATGGGGTTCCTGATCCAACGGTCCTCCCGTAACCTGGATCCGATGCCTATCCTAGCTCCTCGCGATTTTTCCTCTCGCGACTTGGAGTACCTGCGTTTTTGGCTCTCACCTGACGAACCTCTGAGCTCACGAGATCCCTTGATCTCTTCCACCTATCCTCCTCAGATGGGCGGCTGCGATTCTCTTGCGACTTCGCTACTCGTGACTTCAGGACTTTCGAGACAAAATTCTCGACCTCTTATCCTCCGATATGTCGAAATGGTGAATTTTCGACATGTCGTCAATGCGGGTCCCATGATGGAACTTCCCACTTTTTATTTGGAATTTCGGACTTCGTGAATCCTGCTGCTAAGCCTTCAGCTCTTCAACCCACGAAACCTCGAATTGGTCAATTAGAGTCTGACCTCTGTGTTGGGGAGCATGCCACCTGTCCATTCTCAGATGGATGGTCCTGATCCACTTCGCGACTTCGCCACTTGCAAAGTCGAAGGACTTCCTCTTTTGAACTCCGATGTCTGAATCCCCGATAGAGAGGATCTTGTGACACGTGTCATTCCAATCAGATGGCTGAGATTCTCTCTCTATTTTAGGACTTCGCACCTTGCAACCTCGCGAATCTGGATGCGAATATTTTAACCCATAACTCCCTTGCTCCTCTACATGATTCGATGGTTCTCAGAACTTCGCGAATTCTCCACGGAGAATTTCGACCATCAATTTCCTCCTTGATGATTCCTACGAAATGAAATTTTTTTTCTCTTACGGAACTTGTTCTCCTGTAAAACACCTTCACTGCACCTCCTTCCGAAAATTCAAGGAAATACCTATTCTGAGATTTTACCACAACCTAGAGTCTTCAAAAAGACTCCTTCATGCACTCCTTGCGACAATTCATCAAATACTTCCGAGCATTTGAAATCTTTGACTCTGCGCACTCTCTGTGATAGCAATCTTTCAACAGTTTCATCCAGGTTGCAAACACTGAGACTTCACTCGGCCTGCGCACTCCTTGCACGGCTCCTGTGCTTAAATTACACTTCTATGAGAATGAGAATAGTGTTATCCCTCCTGAGCTTGCAGAGACGAACTCTGACTTCTGTCGATGCACGCCTTGTGGACAATTTCACTGCACTCCTTGCAGGAAAAATCTTGCTCAAACAGAGAAACAATTAAAACTCATTCTCTACTCTCCCTCTCTTCAGATTTCAGACATTAAATATGAAATCAAACATTCATGCATCAAATAAAATGCATAATAGAGAGTAAACAATCATCAGCATAACATTCAATCATGCATAAACAAAAAGTATTCAAACACCATGATTCTGAATCAAGCTTCATATATTAATCTCAGAACTTCTATACATGGTTCTTCTACACAGTTTTATGTTTCTACTCTTCTATGCTCTCTTCGATTGATTATGTTGCTATTATTACAATGATACGAGTGAGGGTGTCTATATACGTTTTCCCTTCGGCTTCTAAAACTGTCTAATCTGAGAATTCAAAGCTACCTACTTACATTCATTAACATAAATGCCTCTTAGTCCTTCAGATGAGAGCGGGACACTCAAGGTCTGATTACAATCAAGAAGTACACCCTTACTTAATTGTTACATTTAAGTTTGGCGCATCTACTTCAAAATAGTTCAAACAATTTATCATGTGCCAAAATGCATTGGCACTTGCCCCGTGCTTGCTTGATGTTGGCGATGCTCCTACCTCATACTCCCTCCCTTGAAATTTTCCATGGGCTCCTGTCCATAAGGTCTTGCATGGTCTGTCCATGCTTCTGGATCTCTGCTTCGTTCTCCCAGCTGGCATATTGAACTAGATGTCCCTTCCACTTGACCAAGTATTCAAAATATTATTTTCTCTTGGTCCTCTTGCTAACTCTTTTGTCCAATATGCTTTCCATCTGTGGATTCTCTGCAACGGGAATCTATTTTGTCCACTAAACCTTTGGTTGTTCATTTTCTTCTTCTGCTTCCTCAACTTTGTATCGGTACAAATCTGAGACATTGAATATCGGAGAAATTCCAATCCCATCGGGTAATTCAATCTCCTAAGAATTTTCCCCAAATTTCTTCAAGACCTTACACGGTCCAATCTTCTTCATCTTTAGTCTATTATATGTTCCTCTCGGGAACCTTTCTTTTCTCAGATGTGCCAGAATCAAATAACCAACCTCAAATTGAAGTTGTCTCCTGTGTTGATCTGCTCTGCGCTTATACTCTTGGCTCAAGTTTTTCAAACGCTCCTTCACCTAGCTGTGAAGTTCCTTCATTGCTTCTACGAAATCCTCTGCACTAGCACTCCTAGTTGCATTCTTTTATGAATCTCTCAATTCATAAACTCCTCTTGGTTGTGTACCATAAACAATTTGAAATGGACTCTTCCCTGTGCTTCTGTTGATTGAATCATTATAAGCAAATTTCGCCTGTGGAAGAATATTGTCCCACTGGCTGTGGTGTTTTGTCACCAAGCTCCTCAACAAGTCTCCCAAACTTCTATTCACAACTTCTGTCTATCCATCCGTCTGAGGATTATAAGTTGAACTGAACGACAAGTTCGTTCCTAGATTTTTCCATAATTTTCTCTAGAAGTGTCCCACGAACTTGGTGTCTCGATCCAAAACTATGCTCCTTGGTAAGTCGTAAAGTCGAATGACTTCTTTGAAAAACATATTCACAGTGTGAGTTGCATCACTAGTTTTCTGACATGGTATAAAGTGTGTCATCTTAGAAAATCTATCTACCACTACAAAGATCGATTCAAACCCTCTTTGTGTTCATGGCAGCCCCAATATGAAGTTCATGCTTACCGCATCTCACGACCTATCAGGTATGGGTAATGGTTGATAAAAGCCTGCATTCTGCCTCTTTCCTTTTGAATGTTGACAAATTTTTCATCTGTCCATGAATCTTTTGACATCTGCTCTCATTCCTGGCCAATAATATGACTCATTTAACTTTGAGAACGTCTTGTCATGAATGAAATGTCTGGCCAATCCTCCACTATGTTTCTCCTTTAGCAAATTCTCCCTCAAGGAGCATTTTGGAATACAAAGTTGATTACAATTAAACAATAATCCTTCTTGGATCATGTATTCTATTCATTGACTTCTGTCTTTGAGAATTGGATTCTCAGCTACTTCATATGCCTCCTTAAAATCTGAATCATCTTTGTACATGTCCCTGAGATCATCAAAACCCAGTGTTCTGACTTTGAACTACTGTAACAGTAAACATTTCCTGCTCAAAGAATCAACAACTTTGTTAGTAGTTCCAGAAATATGTTTAGTTACAAAACTAAAGTTTTGCATGTATTCAACCCATTTAACATGTATTTGATTCAACTTCTCCTATTGAGTCACAAATTGCAAAGCATGATTGTCACTGTATAAGACAAACTCCTTAGGAATCAAGTAGTATCTCCATTTCTTCAATGCCTGAATAATAGCATAGAACTCCTTGTCATATGTGGAGTATTTCAATTTCACTTCATTCAACTTCTCACTAAAGTATGCTATTGGCCTGTCATCTTGGCTCAAGAATGCCCCTATTGCAAATCCACTTGCATCACATTTTACCTGAAATGTCTTTTTAAAATCCGGTAACACCAAAATTGGTTGTTACATGATTTTCTTCTTCAACAAATTGAAGCTTTTCTCAGCCTCTTCTGTCTAGTGAAAAGACTTGTGTCTCTTATTCACTGTGTCCCTCATCGGTGCACTAATTCCACTGAAATTTCTGATGAACTTCTGGTAGAAACTAGCCAATCCATGAAAACTTATCACCTCAAATATACTCTTATGTGATGGCCAATTCTTAATTACCTCCACCTTATCTAGATCCATCCTCAACTTGTCTGCAGAAATAACAAACCCCAAATAAATGAGCTCTGTCTTCATGAATGAATATTTCTTCATATTTATTAGCAACTTCTCTTGCTGTAGTCTCTTCATCACTGTAGCTAAATGTTTCAGATGCTCTACCTCGGTTTTACTGAAAATCAGTATGTCATCAAGATACACAATGACAAATTTTCTGATGAAATCCTTCAGGACTTCGTTCATCAACCTCATGAATGTACTTGGCATGTTCTTTAAGCCAAATGACATAATAAAGCCATTCATACAACCCTTCATTTGTCTTGAAGGCTGTCTTCCATTCATCACCTTCTCTCATACGAATACGGTGATATCCACTTTTCAAATCAATCTTCAAAAAAAAAATTGCTCCACTCAAGCAATCCATCAAATCATCCATCCTTGGCAATGGAAATCTGTACCTGATGTTTATCTTGTTGATCACTCTTGAGTCAGTACACATCCTCCAACCTTCGTCTTTCTTTGGACTGAGCAATGTCGGAACAACACATGGACTCAAGATTTCTCTAACCAACCCTTTGTCCATTAAATCATGGACCTGTCTTTTGACTTATTCATTCTCCTATGGTGTCAATCTGTACGTTGCTTTGTTTGGTAAACTAGCTCCAGGTATGAGATCAATATGATGACTCACACTTCTGATCGGTGGCAACGAACGAGGTAGTTCATCCACTACTATGTCAACAAACTCTTCCAATAGTTCCTGAACCTCTTCCGGTAAATCATCTACCCCTGTACTGGTTAAAACATTTTTAGGCTTCCTCACCGCAATGAATTGTGGTTCCTCCTTCTTCTTAGCCTCTGTAAGAAGTTCCTTGCCACTCATGAGAAGTACTGTGTTGCTTAATTCATGTTTCACCTCCTTATCTTTGATTGGAAGCAACATGCGAGTCCTCCCATTCTTCTCTAGGGTGTATGTGTTCTTCCTCCCATCATGAATCACATCCCTGTCATATTGCCATGGTCTACCCAACAATAGATGACAAACATCCATGGGAATGAAATCACAAAGTGTTTCATCTTTATACCCTCCTATCTTAAGTTCAACTAAACATTGTTTAGTGACATTTACCTGATGTTCTTTTTGTAGCCACGAAACTCTGTATGCGCTTGAAATATTCTAGGTTGCAAAGTTGGGAAAAACCTTCTTCTTCTGGTGTTGGACTTTCGTCAAACACTTTTCATGCTTCTATATTTAACTGTTGTAGATGAAATTTAAGTGAACAATGGTCTATTTCTTATATTAAATTAAATTTCATTTTGGTAATTTCTTATATTAAATTTCATTTTGGCATTTTCTTGCACATATGAGTATAATCTTAATTCTTTAGAATTATTTCCTTTTTCTTAATTTCTTAATTGAATTTACCTCCTTCCTAAATCAATTCAGTTAATAATTATAGTTTATCCTTTTTATAACACCTTAGACTTAGGCTTAAAATATAGAATAGGCTTATATTTTGATTGGGGTTACAATTACAAAGTTCATTGTTTAATTAATTAATTAATTAATTTGATAGTGCTCAAGCTTTTACAAGGTTTAATATCCGCTCAAAGTTTTCTAGGCCACCTACATTCATTGATTCATGTTTAATTATGAGATGTTCCTTTCAATACACACTCTGTGCTCCAAGGGTGCCACCTACCTTTGATTCAAATTTTTAATTACACAACGTGACCTTCAAGACCCACTCCATGCTCCACGGGTGCCACTCACCTTTGATTGGTTTTGGTATTTGTTCAACCTTTGGAGTTAACACTCCATTCAGGTGACCTTGTGAGAGACTAAGGACTTCTAAGGAATAAGGAACCTGCCTTATTGTGCTCCCCTTATAAATCTTCATGACTAACTATCCAAGTCTGCCCTC
Organism: Picea glauca; assembly: GCA_000966675.3. Taxonomy (NCBI): domain Eukaryota; kingdom Viridiplantae; phylum Streptophyta; class Pinopsida; order Pinales; family Pinaceae; genus Picea; species Picea glauca. Next base: position 180,826 of record JZKD02S0508301.1, read on the forward strand.
ATGACATCGTGGATCTGTCGAACTAAGTAATCATTAACCTACAATTCGATCCATGATGAGATTGCTAGTAGGTTGTGGCAGGGTTGTTGCCACACCTCTCCCTCAATATCCGGTGTATGTGCATTGGCCCTTTACTACTAATGTGAGTCAAATTAACAAGCAATCGTCAACCTGCATTCATCAATGAAACATTGTCAAGGGTCCATAGACAACATCATAATATATAATCAATCATATATCACATATGCATAAATGAAATACTCAAACCAATACAATTCACTCCCTAACTCAATCTGGAGTCCAAGGAGGCCCATTGATGCCCTCAACATCCACAATACGTCAAGTGTCCTGCACACTTAGGGAAACTCGTCAATAGCATATGTCAATACGCAATATAACAAATAACATAAAATCATAATCCATCAACATCATGATAAAAATCCATCAGCGAGACCACAACCATGGACTATAACCAGATCACTTGCACACAAGTGTCCTCAAAAAATAAATCAATAACGCATGCTCGCAAGACCGGGATGTTACACTTTGCACAAAAAGACACATATGTGTTGGTAATTTAGGATACATAAACCCTTATACCTTGGAATTCCAAAGCCACTAGGGATCTACTCTCTCAATATTATGCCACCCCAACAACATAATATTATTTAAAAGTTTTAACAACCTTTTTCATTTGGATGAGTTATTATTTTTAATAAGTACTAGAGGACACTACATTTCTTATGGGACAAACAACCCATGTTGACATTCCCATTTCTATAATGTATTTATTAACCTCGAAGGACAATGGAGACACTTTCTACTTAATCTAGGAGGAAATGACATAGAAGTGTATATTAAAAAAAAAATTGGAAAACAATTATTCAAATTGTTGTTGGCTATTCTTTAATGATAAATAGTTAACTATATTATATTATATATGTCAGAGAAAAAATGTGATTCTATGCGGAAGAATCAATTCTATTCTAAGTTGTTCAATTCATTATCGCACAAATTTACTTATTGGAAAAAGAGACTTCGTGGACATTTTGTTAGCGAAAATAGAGATCCAGCTCCCATTCGAATAGATGAGTTGACAAGACTGCAGGTGCCCAAGGAAAACAAAATAAGGGGGTTGTGTCAAATACTTCCTTTCTTTCACAAATGTAAGGGCCTTGCTATGACTAGTACTCTGAACCCACACCAAAAAAGGAAATAAACAATAACCAGAATAGTGAGTGTTTGTATTATAGAGTCGGACTAGACCTTAACTTTTTTTTTCGTAGTTAACTTTTTCTTCTCTAGAGAGTGATCCAGATTCTTATGGAAGGGAAAATGAAAATCAAAACGGAGATATCGGCGATGATATGTGATCTTGAGAAAGGAAGGAAGAGTAGGGATTCCATGGAATGGTTCTTTGATTGTAAATAAAAAATACATATTCCCATCCAAATTACAACCAAAACAATTGAAAAAGAAACGACTCAAACTCGTAAAGATAGAATTAAAAAATATAAAATATCATCACATATCCTTAAAAGGGTGAACAAAAAAATCACAATAATATATGGCTTTTCTAGATGGTAAATAAGTTGACTTACTTCTTAAGAAAGTCAGAGGAGACAAGGTTCACGAACATGTAGTAACAAGATTAATTGTCCACATATGGAAATAGGTAGGAGCTACTCTAGTTTCAAATGATAAGGGTTAAGTGTTATGTGTAAAAATGATTTTGTTTCATAAATTGTCTTTTCAAATATAGAATTAAGAAAGAATTCTCAATCAGTCGATTCTTATTATTTCCATGGCTTAAATGACCATAGTCTTTTTAAGAAGTTGGTTGCAAAGGGGAACCTCTGCGTAGCTAGTTAGCAGGTTGAGGTCCTGTTTATTTTCAAAATTACCTAGACAAAGATAAAATCAAGAGAGAGCTCTCAATCAGCTCTCAATCTGTCAATCCTTACTACTTCCATGGCCTAAACGACCATGATCCCTTTAAAATGTTGGCCACCAAGGGGAACCTCTGGGTAATCAAGAAAGAGCTCTCAATCAAATCTCAATCTGTTAATCCTTACTACGTCCATGGCCTAAACAACCATAATCCCTTTAAAAAGTTGGCCACCAAGGGGAACCTCTTTGGGTAGCTAGTTAGGAGGCTGAGATATCGTTTGTTATTGGAATGCGAGAGAGTACTTTCTTTAATTCTATTTATTGTATATAAAATCTTCTTAATCATAAGTTGTTGATTACCATGAAAAATTTCTAATTACACTATGGTATCAAGATGGAGTAATATGAAGGATTCAATTTATTCTTTTGATTATGTGTATAATTAACTTATATTTATTATGTATTGTTTACTTAAAAAAAAAGTCATTGGTTATTCCATTGTTATATTCTATCTTTTACAAACTATTAAATTAATAATATAATTATTAATGAAATCACAACTTTTAATAGTTTAAATTACATTTTTAAGTATATAAACAGATTTTGAAGAAAATTGATAAAAAAAAATACCAAAAACTCCAAAACTTAAATTGTTTAAATTACTACATCGGACTCAAGCAAGGTTCCCCATTGTCTCCTACCCTTTTTGGGTTATATATTGACAAGCTTAAAGAGTGGCTAAATTCGCAAGGGGGTGACTGATCCAGGTGGATATCGGTGGCCACCCACCTTTTCCAAATGGCTCAAAACAGTTTTCTGGCCATTTTGGCAATTTACTATTTTTAGCAGGTTTTAACTTCCAGGGCCATTTTGAGGGTCCAAATGAAGGTTTTTCGAGATATAGGTTCTCAATGATAGTCGAAGGCATGATTGAGCCCCCAAAATGAATCTCCTCAACAATACCTTTCCAACGATCTATCACACGCCTAAAACGAAGAACGTATGCAAAAGTTACGACCCCGGGAAGTTGATGTACTCACTTACCCAAACGGGGCCCACATGACTTTTGGTTCTTCATCTCCTAGGGTTAGGTTTTTGGATGTATAGGACTTTTGGCATTCCCGTCTATTGTAAAAGGGCCTTCCGAGCCTCATTGTAATCATCTTCTTGTGAATGCGAGTAACCGTCACATCTCTTCTCAGAGATAAGCTGCCACCATTCTAGCGAGTCTTCCACTCTGTATTTTTACAGTCTCTGTAC
>JZKD02S0508301.1:184025-204759 GCA_000966675.3 Picea glauca
GATACATTTCTGTTATATTATTGAATATCTGCAATATCTCTGTGCATTTATTTATTATATCTCCGCTCTCATTTTGTGCCGAAAATAATCCGGGTCAGTGACGATATCCATTTGGGAAAGTTCGTTATAAGACTTCTTTTGTACGCGGATGACCTTATATTGATTGTTAAATCAACTATTGGTTTGCAAGAGCACTTATGTTCCCTTGAGCATTGTTGTAGAAGGGTGGGGATGCAAGTCAATATTAGCAAAACAAAAGTAGTGGTTTTCTCTAACAAAAGAAGGCATAACCAACATAAGTTCTTCTTTGAAGGAAACATTCTGGAAGAAGTTGCACACTACAAATACCTCAGAATTGACTTCAACAAAAATTTAAGTTGGGATGGTTGTAGAAAGAAAAGAACTTTAGGGGGTTGGAAAGCATTTTATTCTTTTCAAAACAGGTGTAGAGAGGCAGAGTTGTGGGACTGGAAAACCACTCTAACTCTTTTTGGGCTTCTAGTGATTCCAGTGATCCTCTACGGTTGTGAACTATGAGCCAGTAGCACAATCGATACGTAGTGGAAAGAAATTGAGAAAATTCAGAAGCGGTTGATTACAAACAAATTCAAAATTAAAAGTGCAGCTCCTTATGCTATCTTGTTAAGTGAAACAGGAGTTGCGCCTATTGAAGCAATTGTTATGGTGCGAGTCATAAGGTATTTGAAAAAAATTGAGCAAATGGAAGAGGGCAGATGGCCTAAGGTTGTGTTTAGTGACAGATTGTGCAAAAGAAAGAAGACTTGGATACGGCAAAATAACAAATGGTTTAGTAAATGGGGCATTTACTTGAGCATGTTTCCTACAAAGAGTAAAGAGATAAAAACTTGTGTTATGAATAAGTTCCACAAACATACTTGGGAGAAAGAGCTAGGGAGAAAGAAGAAGTAATACATTGAAGAGTTTAACCCCACTCATAACCATCAACAAAAGGCGTACATAGGGGCCAATATTTATTGGAGATCTAAAATTCTTAATGCTCAATTGAGGACCAATTCTCATCAACTCCGTTGTGAAACAAGGTGCTGGAAAAGGCCAAAAGAAAGGTGGGAAGAAAGAGTATGTATTTTGTGCTCGTCCGGAAAAGTGGAAACAGAAAAAAATTTCATTTTAGAATGTGAGGCTCTCAAAGACAGCAGGGAAAATTATGCAGGTATTTTGGCAACTAATTCTTGGGATAATTTATTCAGGAAAGAGTTTGTTGAGAAGTTGGGAGCAATTATTGTAAAACTTCACAGGAAAAGGGCCGAATACAAAAGCTGGATGGAAAAACAATCTGTCCCATAGGCTATTTTTAGCCTCGTGGACGTTAAAAATACTTTCTTTCTTTCTTTATTTCTATGTAAGCAATATGTAATTAATGCTATGTCGGTTGAGCATACATCATTACATATGAAGTAACTTCATAGTTATAAAGCATTTGTTCAATATGTAAACAATGCTATGTAGATTGAGCATACACCATTACATCTAAAAAAAACTTTATAGTTACACAACATTTGTTCTATATGTTGTCTACACCATTGCATCTAAAATTACTTTAAATTAAATGGTGTAAATGACAGAATGATCTATATTTTGTGTACACCATTGCATCTTAAAAATACCCTAAATTCTATAGTATAAATAACAGAATGCTCTATATGGTATGTACACCATTGCATCTAAAATTACCCTAAATTAGTTCAATAATGTAAATAACATTGCATCTAAAATTACCTTAAATTAATTCAATAGAGTAAATGCCAAAATGCTATATTCTGTGTAAACCATTACATCTTAAAAAAATACCCTAAATTTGATGCTGTATATTCTGTGTACACCATTACATCTAAAAATACCATAAATTAATTTGATAATCTATATTCTGTGTATACCATTGCATCTAAAAATACCCTAAATTCCATGGTGTCAATGGCAGATTGTTCTATATTGTGTGTACACCATTGCATCTAAAATTACCCTAAATTCAATGGTGTAAATGCCAGAATGTTCTAGAACCGGTTGCTTATTTGTTACCTGAGTTTGATGCAACCATCGATGTAAATGCCAGAATGATCTAGAAGCCGTTCAATGCAATCATTCATACCAAAAAAGGAAAGTTCATGCCCCGCACCTAGACGATCTGTCATCTACTAATGGAAATTTTAATGATTGAATGTATGCATGCCTTGGTGAAAACACGTGTTAGTCCGAATCTATCTCCAATCCCAAGGGGAGCTTTTCTTTAATACGATAGGCCATTACGACTTGCTTTTTCCACCCCACGGATTTGAGCGGCTACTTTTTCGACAGCTGCGCTACTGCATCTCCTTTATTCCCAGTTGAAAGTCTATGGCGGCACTCTGAAGTCGTTGGGCCCTTTAAGAATACATTAAATTGTTAAGAGGAATCTTCACACGAGGTTAGGGTAGCTAGCAGGTCTGGAATTTGACGTCTTACAGGGGGTTATTTTGGTTTTTAGATATATTTGATACGTGGATACAAAATCTACACATCAAAATTTATCGATATAAAAAATATCAACTCGTCATAAATTTTAAGTGTTTAGTTTATTATAGTGTGTTATCTACCTAGACTTCAGTAAACACGAGTTGGGAAAATGTTTAGACTTCAGTGAACACGAGTTGGGAAAATGTTTATTGAAGGATTAAATATAACAATAAACAAAATTTAATTAGTTTTAGACTTCCAATCCTTGAAATTTAATTAGTCCATAATCTCAATTCACATAAACTATTAATAATTAATTGAATATACATTAATTGATAAACAATTTGACACTCATGAATTTGAGGTAAAACTAAAATGACGGGTATGAAAAATAAATGACCGTCATTAAAATTTCACTTGACAGGTAAAATAAATTTGAAATTCCAGCCTTGGCAGCTAGGCTTGAGCTTTAAACAACCTATGCTGATATTTGAATATTGGTGTTTTGTTTTCCTATTATTATCGTTATTGTGGAAAATGTGAAACCTGTTATATGTTTCCAGTGATGGGGTGAATGAAAAATTTGAAGACTAATAATAATAATAATAATCTATTTTTAAGGTATCAAATTGGTGTATGAGACCTCATTGTTTGTGGGACTAGGGACACCCTCCGCCCTGCCATTTGACTAGTAAAGTCTACAGAAGTATACATACCCTACCCTTTTTGTATTTAAACTTGTAACCTGTAAAGAGAAAACACATATTCTTAACCCTTATATATTTTCAATAAAAAATGTTTAAAATCATAAATCAGCAGATTAAAAAAAAAATTAAATAAGAAAAATTTAAACATATTGTTTTCTTTACAACTCTATTCAATTTTTTATTTTTTTAAACTTCATAAAATGAACCCTATAAAGCTAGAGACTTTTCAATGGGTTTTTTCTGTGTTTTCCTTGTTATTTTTCCTATTTTATTTTGTATGAAGAGAAGTAATATTTTGATACAATGATTAAAATTATCAATAAATAATGAGAATTTAATTTATTAATTTTAAATAATAAAAATAATTTTATTTTTAAATTAAATGATAATATGTTAATATAATGAAAATTCAGTTTAATTATTCCTTTTTTTTGTAGACATGAATGTTTCTTCCTTATCCAAAATTTTATATTTATAATTGTAATTTAAAATATTATTTCTTATACAAAATTATATATTCATAATTGTAATTTAATTTTTTAATGATTGTTTATGTTACAGATAATGTTTTCATTAATATTGTATGTTATGTTTGAAATTGGTTTAGTTTTGTTAAAAATTATAGAGATATTTTTTCAACCTCCATATCCATGTTTGGAATTAGTTGGATCAAACTATATATATACGATTATATAATATAAAATAACATTTGTGTACATGTGCGCTCCTCTATTTTCTTATATGGTATATTTTTCGTATATGATATCAGAGTGGGTTGCAGCTATGGATAACTCCCTCACGGGAGGCCCTAGGTGTATGTGAGAGTGGAGTGCTTTTATTTTCTGGTGCAAAAATTATTGTCTGCTGTGGTGAGTTTGAATTCACCATTTTATTACTATAGATAACTATGTACTGGTTGTAGTATTATATCCTTGTGTGTTAGAAATTATTTTGTATGATTGATTATTGAATATATTTAATATTCAAATCACTTTTTTATATAATTGTGGGGTTGATTTTATAAATACATCAATGATGGTTAGAAGCAATTGTATTTTAAATGAGTCAAGTGGGAAGCTCAAAGATGTGATGGAGAAAGAGTGTGTGAGATTGCAGAGTGAGTGTAAGTGCTAATGAAAACTCATACAAAGTTCAGTGTTGTAGTTTCTGTTTTATAATTTATGATTTAGTATTGTAAGTTTTTTAATGTAAGTATTAAAAGGAGTGTTAGAGATAATGCTTCCATTAATGTTGTATACTATGTTTGAAATAGGTTTGAGTTTTTTTTAGAGATCGTAAAGATATTCTCTCAACCTCTATATCCATACATATTTAGAATTAGTTGGATCTAACTCCAACTATATATATGTACAATATTGTGTGCAATAATGAATAATATAAAATAATATTTATGTACATGTATGCTCCTTTATTTTCTTATAATATACTCAATAACTAGTTTTACATTGTTAGTAGTCATAAGCTCGCACTTTGTGATTAAATGTCTAATTTTCTATTGAGCTCCATAAAACTCTTGGACGTTAATCTTTTCTATCAAATTAATTAAATTGTAAGAAATATAGTAATGGTATTTTTTTCTTCTTATTTAATTTTGATTATTTTAATATGATTACAAGTATATATTTTGATTATTTTAATATGTTTTGTAGTATCATTTTAAGTTCCAAACAATGTAACATATTGACGCAAGTTGTACCCTCAGCGGCAGCTCGCCTCCACCAGGACCTCCTGTATCTGACGCCCGAAGAGTCAAAGCTCTTCCACCTCCTCTCGGGAGTTCTCGTTACCCACAGTTATCTCCTCGGCGATCTCCCGTTCGCAAATCGGGAAATCGACGTTCGCGCTATCGCGAACCCTGTGTGCACTTCCCGTGCAATTCAAACCTCCGAGCCCCGATCCCCGATGGTCAACGACCAATGACTCAGTCCTGTCGGGGTTTTCCCTATCGGGAAATCGACGTATGAAAGGTCGCGATTCACTCACCTTTCAAAACCCCGAATGTCGAGGTGTGATGCCACATGTTAGCACTCCACGCTGTTACGGTGGGACCCGTCGCAACTTGGGGGTTCTCTCTTTCTCCACGGTCCTTTCGACTCTAAAAACGCCGAAGTGTCGAGTCTCGACTCCCTGGAATCTCATGCGACCTATCCCCGCTCTGATTGACGATCCCGAATAACTCGAGAAATCACTACTCGCGATTTCATGGGTTTACGCCTTGCCTCGACAAACGTCGAATGTTGAACCCCGATGGGCTTCGATCCTTCCTGTGCCTACGGGTTAAATCTTGCACAGCTTCTTCATGATATAACGGTCAGTTGGATTTCGCGACTCTCTTCTGCGATCCCTAGCCATTGATCCTTTGCCTTGGAGACTTCCTCGCTCCAAAGCTTTCCCTGTTCGAGTCTTCACACAGATTCGTTCCCACGGCAAGGGTAAGGAACTATCCCTCCTGAGCTTAATAAATCTGACTCCTTCAGATACTTTTACACCTGCTTCCTGGACTCGACTTGTCAACAACTCTCAAAGGGTTGAAGTCGTCTAGACCCTGTGTAACCCTGCCAACAGCAGTCCAATCTTCCTTCTCTCAGACTCACCTCTGAGACTTCGAATCCGTCCTTCACTTCACCTACACGACTCGAATAACCCAATTCAACTTCTGGGTGAACGAGAATGAGAGCTTAACTATTGAGCCTCATCAATGCACTCTATGCGGATGAATTCGACTGCACTCTATGCAAGAATCTCCTAGCTCAAACAGAGAAACAATTGAAACTCATTCTCTTCTCTTTCACAGATTTCGAATCTACCATGAAATCACATACACAACATATAAAACAAAAGCATAACAAGAAGCAAATATGCAACAGCATAGTATCAACAACACACAGAGAATAATCACATCCATGGAATTGAATCAAAGCTTTCCTATTAATTCAATATCTGTACATGGGGATTCTTCACAGGTTCTCTGCTCTGCTCCTCATTCTCTCAATGCTAATGCTTGATAATAATACAATGATACAAAGGAGGGTGCCTATATTCCGTTTTCCCTCTCAAAATCTGAAGCTATCAATTCTACAATAAATTCCTATCTAACAGCATTAAAACTATTGAATGCCTTCCTATCTATAATACAATACAAGTGCGCTTCATTACAACAACTCATTAATGTTTGGTGCAACAACTATCGAGGTGAATTCAAAAAGTGGTTTGTTGTCTTGTCCAGCTGTATTTCTTCACGTGCTGGCTCGCTTGATGAGGTGTGGATGCTTCTGCATCATACTCCTCGGCTCAAAAAATTTCATGGGCTCCTGTCCATGAACTCCTGCACAGTGTGACCATGCTTTTGTATAATTGCTTCAGTCTCCTAGCTGGCATCCTCCACTGTGTGATTCTTCCATTTCACCAGTTATTCAAAATACTGCTTTCTTCTGGTCTTCCTGCCTACTCTTTTATCCAGTATGCACTCCATCTGCGGCTTCTGTGCAACTGGTAATTGTTTCTGCCACTTGATGACTGGTTCTTTTGTTCCAGTGCCTGCTTCTCCATCCCTGTATGGGTATAAATCCGAAATGTTAAATATTGGAGATATCCCGATGCCATCCGACAACTCAAGCTCGTATGCGTTTTCCCCGAATTTCCTTAGAATTCTGCACGACCCAATTTTCTTCATCTTGAGCTTGTCATACATTCCCCTTGGGAACCTTTATTTCCTCAAGTGCGCCAGAACCATGTCCCCAACTTCAAACTGAAGTTGTCTCTTTCTCTGATTAGCTCTGCGCTTATACTCTTGATTCGCCTTTTGCAGTCGTTGCTTCACCTGTGTGTGAAGTTCTTCCATTGCCTCAATGAACTCTTCAGCACGAGCGCTACTAGTTTCAGCCTGTCCTGACTCCCTGAGCTCAGAAACTCCCCTTGGTTGTGTCCCATACAAAATTTGGAATGGGCTCCTTCTTGTACTCCGATTCACCGAATCGTTGTACGCGAATTCTGCCTGAGGTAATATCTGGTCCCAACTGTTGTGGTGCTCTGTCACCAGACTTCTCAGTAAGTCTCCTAGACTTCTATTGACCACCTCGGTCTGTCCATCTGTCTGGGGGTGATAAGAAGAACTGAATGCCAAGTCAGTTCCCAGCTTCTTCCATAGTGTCCTCCAAAAATGTCCTATGAAATTGGTATCTCGATCCGAGACTATGCTTCTCGGCAATCCATGCAATCTAACAATTTCTTTGAAAAACAAATTTGCGATGTGTGTTGCATCGCTGGTCTTATGACATGGGATGAAATGTGCCATCTTCGAAAACCTATCCACCACTACAAAGATGGAATAAACTCCTCGTTGTGTCCTCAGAAGTCCTAGCACAAAATCCATGCTAATTGCCTCCCATGGTCTCTCGGGTATAGGCAATGGCTGATAGAGCCCTGTGTTCTGCTTTCGTCCCTTTGCATGTTGACATATCCGACACCTGTCAACAAACCTCTTTACATATGCTCGCATGCCTGGACAATAAAACGATTCGCTTAGCTTGGCGAATGTTTTGTCATGTCCAAAATGACCTGCCAATCCTCCGCTGTGTTTTTCTCTTACCAAATTCTCTCTCATAGAGCAATCTGGAATGCACAATTGATTGCCTTTGAACAACAATCCATCCTCGATCATGTAATCAATTCACGGGCTTCGATCCCTGAGAACTGGATTCTCAGCTGCTTCGTACGCTTCCCCGAAATCTGTATCACCTGCATACATATCTTTCAGGTTTTCAAAACCCAAAGTCTTTATTCTGAATTCCTGCAGCAACAAGCATTTCCTGCTCAACGCATCAGCCACTTTGTTAGCAGTTCTTGAAATGTTCTTGATCACAAAAGTAAAATTTTGCATGTACTCTACCCATTTCGCATGCTTCAGGCTCAACTTCTCCTGTTGACTCACGAACTGCAATGCGTGATTATCTTTATATAACACAAATTCTTTGGGTATCAAGTAATGCCTCCACTTCTTCAATGCCTGTATAATGGCATAGAACTCTTTGTCATATGTGGAGTATTTCAGCTTTGCATCATCCAGATTCTCACTGTAATAGGCAACAGGTCTGTCATCTTGACTCAGGACCCCTCCAACAGCATACCCACTGACATCACACTTCACTTGGAAGGTTTTCTGAAAATCTGGCAGCACCAAAATTGGTTGCTCAGTTATCTTCCGCTTCAACAAATTGAAGCGCCTTTCAGCCTCTGCTGTCCAATGAAAAACTTTATGCCGCTTCTTCACCGTGTCCATCATCACGGCGCTAATTCCACTGAAATTCCAAATGAACTTTCGGTAGAAACTAGCCAAACCATGAAAGCTCCTTACCTCAAAAACGTTTCTCGGCAATGGCCAATTCCTGATCACTTCCACCTTCTCAGGATCCATCTTCAATTCATTCGTCGAGATTACAAAACCCAAATAAATGAGTTATGTCTGCATGAACGAGCATTTCTTCAAATTAATCAGCGGCTTCTCCTGCTGTAGCCTTCTCATTACAATGGCTAAATGCCTCAAGTGTTCAGCCCTGGTTTTGCTGAAAATCAATATGTCGTCCAGATACATGACCACAAATTTGCCAATGAATTCCCGTAGGACTTCATTCATCGGCCTCATGAAAGTGCTCGACACATTTGTCAAACTAAATGGCATGACCAACCATTCGTACAAACCCTCATTTGTTTTGAATCCTATTTTCCATTCATATCCCTCTCTCATCCGGATCTGATGATATCCGCTCTTGAGATCAATCTTCGAAAAATAATTTGCCCCACTCAGGCAATCCATCAAATCATCCATCCTCGGTAGTGGAAATCTGTACCTGATGGTGATTTTATTTATCGCCCTTGTGTCTGTACACATTCTCCAGCCTCTGTCCTTCTTCGGACTCAGTACTGTTGGAACAACACATGGACTTAGACTCTCTCTGACCAGTCCTTTGTCCAGCAGATCCTGTACCTGCCTTTTGACCTCCTCGTTCTCTTGAGGTGTCAACCTGTACGCTGCCTTGTTTGGCAAACTTGCACCGGGTATGAGGTCGATATGCTGACTCACACTCCGCATCGGTGGCAACGAACGAGGTAGTTCGTCCACGATGATATCAGTGAACTCTCCCAGCAGTTCCTGAATCTCCTCTGACAAGTCATCCATTCTTGTGCATGTCAGGACAATTCTCGGTTTCCTAACAACAAAGAATTGTGGATCTTCATCCTTCTCCAGCTCTGTGAGAAGTTCTTTCCCACTCATGAGAAGTATCGTGTTGTTCACTTCCGGCTTCACTTCTTTATCTTTGATCGGAAGAAATCTATGTGTTTTCCCATCCTTTTCCAAGGTGTATGTGTTCATCCTCCCATCATGAACAACATTCTGGTCATACTGCCATGGTCTACCCAGAAATATATGACATACATCCATGGGGATAACATCACACAGAATCTCATCATGGTAATTCCCAATCTTAAACTTAACTAAGAATTGTTTAGTGACACTTACCCTGTGTCCTTTATGTAACCACGAGACCTTATATAGACTCGGGTGCTTAGTTGTCTCCAGCTCCAGTTTTTCCACCATCTCGGATGAAATGAGATTATCAGTGCTCCCACTGTCCACTATGACCTTGCACTTTCTGTCCTTGGTTGTGCAAGCCATCCTGAACACTCTGCTCCTCTGCACAGAGCTGTCCACCTCCTTCTCAGGTGCACAAAGGATCTTATGCATCCCAAGCGATCTTCCCCTGTCTGCCTCTTCGCTCTCGGCATCACGCCTCTGTGCCTTAGTGATGTGAGTTTCTTCCCTGTCCGCTTTCCTGTCTGGACAATCCACGACTTTATGTCCGTCCTTTCCACATGTGAAGCATGTGATGACTCCTCCTCTTCCTCTTCCTCTACCTCGGGTATGAGGAATTGTGTTGGCGTCAGCATATCCGCCACCCTGTTTTGTATGTTTCCTCCTTGGCTCAGCATATTACTGCCTCTGTTGTGCGGTTCCACCCCTCTCAGCCTTACCTTGATGTCTCTTCCACTCCTCCTTGGGCTTCTGAGTTCTTTCTTGGGCAATTGCCTTGCCTCTGGGTTGGCTCCTGCCTCACCCTCGCTGTCCCTGCTTGCAACTCAGCTTCTCCTCGGCTTTCAGAGCCATCTGGTGCGCATCCTCAACTGTTCGGATGGTCAACATGCTCAACTCATCCTGAATGTCATACCTCAACCCATTCAGGTATCTTGCCACCTTTTCATCATCACTCTCCCAATGACCAGCTCAAATGTTGAGCCTGTAGAATTCCTCGGTGTATTCCTTCACCATCATCATCTTCTGTCTCAGGTTCTGCATATGCCTGAACAGAGTGATATGATAATCTCTCGGAATGAACTTCTCTTTCATCTTAGCGATCATCCGATCCCAGCTCTTAATCTTTTGTTTACCTTTGCAGCGCCTATGCGCCTGCAACTCATCCCACCATAAGGCTGCATGTCCTTTCAACTTGGTAACTGCATGCCTTACCTTCTTGTCCTCTTCGATGTCCTCATAGTCGAAGTAGGTTTCGAGTGCTCGGATCCAATCCAACAACTTCTCTGCATTTAGACTTCCCTCATAGACAGGAATGTCCATTTTCGTCTTTGAGCTCATCCTGGAGATAGCTCTGATCAACCTCTATGTTGATGCGTCTTCTACTGAGACCTCTTCTGCATCGTGTCCAGCTTCCTCTTCAACTTCGGAATCGCTGAACTCCCCAACGCTAGCTCCACACCTCTGGGTGGTCTCCATCTCTTCGAGTCTCGCCCTGAGATCTCGTATTTGATGCTCCATTTCTGGATTTCCTGCTGGCCTACCCCTTCTTCGGGCATCCCTGTCTTCACGATCAGGCGACTGCCTTTCTCTTCTAGGCGGCATGGTGTAATCTACTTCTCTCTGCTTTCTGAAAAAAGAGAACTCTTCTCCTGCTCTGATACCACTCTGACGCAAGTCATGTGTATCAGAGTGCTTTCCTTTCTCCTTCACTCCTCTCACCTGAAACACACAGACAAGATTCCAGGCTCTGATACCACCCTGACGCAAGTCATACCCTCAGCAGCAGCTCGCCTCCACCAGGACCTCCTGTATCTGATGCCCGAAGAGTCAAAGCTCTTCCACCTCCTCTCGGGAGTTCTCGTTACCCACAGTTATCTCCTCGGCGATCTCCACTTCGCAAATCGATAAATCGGCGTTCGCGGTATCGCGAACCCTGTGTGCACTTCCCGTGCAATTCAAACCTCCGAGCCCCGATCCCCGGTGGTCAATGGACAACGACTCAGTCCTGTTGGGGTTTTCCCTATCGGGAAATTGGCGTATGAAAGGTCGTGATTCACTCACCTTTCAAAACCTCGAATGTCGAGGTGCGATGCCACGTGTTAGTGCTCCACGTTGTTTCGGTGGGACCCGTTGCAACTCGGGGGTTCGCTCTTTCTCCATGGTCCTTTCGACTCTGAAAATGCCGAAGTGACAAGTCCCGACTCCCCGGAATCTCATGCCACCTATCCCCGCTCTGATCGACAGTCCCGAATAACTTGGGAAATCACTACTCGCAATTTCACGGGTTTACGCCTTGCCTCGAAAAACACCAAATGTCGAACCCCGATGGGCTTCGATCCTTCCTGCGCCTATGGGTTAACTCTTGCGCAACTTCTCCGCGAACTAACGGTCAGCTGGATTTCGCGACTCTCTTCTGCGATCCCTGGTCGTTGATCCTTTGCATTGGAGACTTCCTCATTCCAAAGCTCGCCCTGTTCGAGTCTTCACATAGATTCGTTCCCACGGCAAGGGTAAGGAACTATCCCTCCTGAGCTTAGTAACTTTGACTCCTTCAGATACTTTTACACCCGCTTCCTGGACTCGACTTGTCAACAACTCTCAAAGTGTTGAAGTCGTCTAGACCCTGTGTAACCCTGCCAACAACAGTCCATTCTTCCTTCTCTCAGACTCACCTCTGAGACTTCAAATCTGTCCTGCACTTCACCTGCACGACTCGAATAACCCAATTCAACTTCTGGGTGAACAAGAATGAGATCTTAATTGTTGAGCCTCATCAACGCACTCTATGCAGATGAATTCAAATGCACTCTATGCAGGAATCTCCTGGCTCAAACAGAGAAACAATTGAAACTCATTCTCTTCTCTTTCACAGATTTCGAATCTACCATGAAATCACATACACAACATATAAAACAAAAGCATAACAAGAAGAAAATATGCAACAACATAGTATCAACAACACACAGAGAATAATCACATCCATGGAATTGAATCGAAGCTTTCCTATTAATTCAATATATGTACATGGGGATTCTTCACAGGTTCTCTGCTCTGCTCCTCATGCTCTCAATGCTAATGCTTGATAATAATACAATGCTACAAAGGAGGGTGCCTATATTCTGTTTGCCCTCTCAAAATCTGAAGCTATCAATTCTACAATAAATTCCTATCTAACAACATTAAAACTATTAAATGCCTTCCTATCTATAATACAATACAAGTGCGCTTCATTACATCAACTCATTAATGTTTGGCACAACAACTATCGAGGTGAATTCAAAAAGTGGTTTGCTGGCTTGTCCAGCTGTCTTTCTCCACGTGTTGGCTCGCTTGATGAGGTGTGGATGCTCCTGCATCACATATAAAACATAGAATCTTCCGAGAGATTTGTTTCTTATGATGGATTTAATATATTTTAATATTTTTAAAAAATAATAATACTTTAAAACATACATAGTGATTTTTTTTATTTCAATTTTAGTTATTTTAATATGATTATCATATGAGATATAAAAGTAATTAAGATTGATATTTATTTTATAAGATGGATTTTTTTATAGATTTAAGATATAAATATTTTACAGATAATTGAATGAAACTTAAAATTAAAAGTATTCTAAAATTTTAAGTATCACTAAAATTTTATATAGAATAAAGACAAATAAACGTGAAATTTTCAAATTCTTTTTTTTTTTCTTATTTACATTTTGATTATCTAAATTTTTTTACTTGTAAACTTATAATTTTCATTTTATTATACAAAATTTAATATTTTTTATTATTATTAATTATTATAGTATTTTCATAATAAAAAATAATTTAATTATCATTATCCAAAATCCAAAACTCATGAAACAAATATTTCTTACCATTCATTTCATTATTATCCTAAACTCTAAACCCGTGAAGCAAAGTATTATCCAATACTCACGACACAAGGTAGATAATAATTTCCAAATAATTTAGTACTTAAGATAAATAATAATTTCCAAATAACTTAGTACTTAATTAAGTTTTATGTGGGTATAGTTCCATCACAAGTAGGCTTTGTAATGATTTGTGACCAAGAGTAATCATTTCGTCAAAGCCCGTTCTTGATTGGGTTATAATTATTATATCTATAGTACCTAGCATTTTCACTACGATAATGATTTTTTTTTTTTTTTATCAAAATTCCCTTTGGTATTTGAAAAAAACTATTTGATTATGATGTTAGTTCTTTCTGCATTTGAACATTTTTCTTAAACTTTTTTTAATTTTGAATTTATTTTAAAATTCAAAACTTTAAATGATAAAATCTCAAAATTAAAATTTAATAAAATTTTAATTTTAAATTTATTTTAAATACTCCTTATATATTATTTATTTTTTTCTAAAATCTCAAAATTAAAATTTAATAAAATTATGTTTTTAAATTTATTTTAAATACTCGTATATTATTTATTTTTATGTATTTTGATTGATGATACAATTACGATATAATTAATTGTTACATAATATTATAAAAAACATAATTTCTATTATCATTGAATATATTATTATAATACTATAATATTATAATTAATGGCAACATACTATCATTAAAATCATAGGTTCATTTTGAAAGCACAACAATATTTACAACTGAATATTAATTGTCATAAATGTTTACTTGTAAAGATATAATCTCTTAAATCACCATACACACTTAAAAAACAACTAATAACATTATTCAAGATCTCGGGAAGCGATCAAACTCCCTAGAGCTAGTTTATTTCCATCATGTTAGTTGGGATAGAAGGATCCACCACCAGGAGAAAGAAACAAGATAGAAATAAAAGCATATGTGAAAACCCAAGCTGGGGATGGAAGCACTCTATGACCAAGAAGGAACTATGTGCTTATCGACCTGTGATACTGATGAACAACTCGAGAGATGTTTGTGGTGAGGTGATGGTGATTTTTTTGAAACCAGACAAGTTAATACTTCAAGAATCGAGCAACTTCCATGTTTTTCAAATATCAGATCTACTGCAACAGAATAAATGCATTATCCTTATTCAAAGCACGGAAAACAACAATAAGATTGATATTCGATGGAAATAGCTCTAGAATATCTACCGCATCAAGGTTTCTTCTAAAGAATGAAACAAAATCATTACATGAAGGTGGAAGTAAAAGGTGATCTTCAGAATCCAAATCATTACCTGAATACATCAAACTTCCTGCAGAAGGTGGTAGTATAAAGTAATCTTCAGAAAGTGTTGCAAAGTCCATAGTCCATAATCCATTTCGATTAAATTTTCTCAGTTACTCGTTGATGCAGGGATGAGAAAATTTTGAGAACCTCATTCCTCGATTAAATACCCACCTTCAACTACTAGGGAAATATTCTTGCAAATAGTGGTAAGCTCTTCGACCTAGATGTAATTATTTGCATAGGAATAGTGAAAAAAATGTGCAGTAGTGATAGAAAGTTGATTGTATGTCGAGTCTATTACTACATCCATAAGTCTCTCAACAAAATTTGAGATAGAAGATGACTTTCTGTCAAGTCTGTTACTACATCCAGAAGTCGCTCAACAAACTTTGAGATAGAAGATGACTTTCTGTCAAATCTGTTACTACATACAGAAGTTGCTCAACAAACTTTGAGATAGAATGTTATGTAATTTTAGGATGTTGATTCAACCACTCATACAATTTATCACCTTCGTGAGGATCCAAATTTATAATTTCTTTTTGAGTATATTCAGGCATGGAGTAATATTCGGCATCACTTCCGAATATTCCAAACCATTTTGTAAGCCACGATATTTGTGACTCCTCTGACGAAAGATAAATTCTGGTGTGGTCTGCAGCATTTGAAACACTTTCCAAATCTGTGTTGTTGGAAGAAGCTATATACTTCAACAAAGGATCATTTTGCAGGTGACTTGAAAGTCCCTTCCAATTTCCAACAATAAAACAAATAATTTCAACATACAAATCTTCAAGCAAGCCTTTCAAACAACCAAACGATCGAATACATGGAGAATACCAATCATAATATACTTGAATTTTTTGTTTAAGCTTCTATTGGCTAACATAATTTTTCCCCCCCAAAGATGACATCATATAAAACCACTCCCTTGTCTTTCAATTGGGCTTGAATGGCATATCTAAGCTGTCTCGGATGTGGATGACCAAGAACATTACAAGGAAGGCATTTTAAAACCGAAGTTCTCGATGATAGAGGGAAATTAACACTTATCAAAGTACGAAAATGTTGAACAAAAAGATAATAAATCCCTACAATCCTCACCCTTGAAAGTAAGTGTTGGATCAAGAAGTATTAACATCTTTTGAAATACTTGAGGCGATAGGGAGACTCGGGAATGGTCCAACAACTAGATAATTCGTTGGTTCAGAATATAATTTTTGGTGCACCAGGTGACCAACTCCTTATAGTCAAAAACTTCATGGACACAACCTTCTCGTGCAATTCCAGTTGTCCAGATAAATTCCTTCTGGGAAGAAGGGGACGAGTAGTAGTCATAAGCTCTGGACCACTTAAAACTCTGATCCTCGTGCCTAAAAATATTCAACGTATCTCCACAGAAATTTTGTCAAGCTCCAGCCATAAGTTCATGAGAATGTTCCTTTTCTCCTGATAGTATTTAAAATGAAAGCTAGAATATGATAATATAATCTCCTGTGAATCTTCATTTAATGCGTTTTAAAAGGATATGTCCTCAACCTTTTCGCCTATTAATGACAATATTTTTGAATCTATGTGGTGAGTTGTCACTAATAAATGCATGATTAATGTGCATTGGGAAGGGCATGAAGGTGAAGGGGATGGATGGGAGAGAAAAATGATTTGAAACTTTTGTGAACCTAGGAGCCCAGGAAACCAAAACTCTGTGACAACATGAGCTGAATAAACAACTAAGTATGGGAAGGCTGGGCATAATCACTTAAAAAAAATAGAGTAAACAACAATATTTCCAAGTTCAAGATCCACAAAAAAAAAATTAGATCCCATAATATTGACCTCTGCCAATTCGATATTAGGCGAATGGGGTGCATCTTGGGTGCTTGTGAGAAAATCTAATGCTTTGATGAACATTTGTTTGTATTTAAACATGTGACAGTAATTGTGTCCTGATAGTATTTAAAATAAACACTAGAGGATGATAATATAATCTCTCGTAAATCTTAGTTTAATGCATTTTAATGGGATATGTCCTTTAGCTTTTCGATTATTAATGCTAGTATTTTTTAACTTGTGTGGTGAGTTGTCACTAATAAAAGAGTAATTAATTTGCATTGGAAAGTGTGTGAAGGTGGAAGGCATGGATGGGAATGATAAATTCTTTCAAACTTTGGTCAACCTGCGAGTCCATGAACCCACGAATCTGTGACAACAAGAGATGAAGAATCAACTAAGTATGGAAAGGCAGGGTGGTCAGATGAACCCAGACAGACTCATCATAGGTAGAGTGAAGCCTGGAAGTTCAAGGAGTCTGAGATCGAATTGTAGATCACGCAAGTTTTGGGTGTAAGATGTATATCACGAAACAGGGGGCATGAGAGTTCGATAGCACCAATCCAGGAACTTGTGGCCATAGACATTAACTATGGGAAAAACATTCTCAGCTATGGAATATACCTGGAGCTCAACAAACTTAGGTTTAAGTTTAAAGATAATTTTTTTATATTTATTTCGATACTATTCATATTATTTTATTTTAATAGTAGTTTTGTGGACCAAATGTAAACCATATTCCAACATGAAGGGTGTTTTCGGCTCACAATTTTTTCTCAAACGCATAGGAAATAGAGAAAATATATGAGTTAACATTTCCATATGCAAGCATATTCTCAAATATGACAAGATGTGATATATGCACAATATTAAAGAAGGACATGACATCAACACCTTTGTAGATGATAGTGGGATAGCACAATAGTACAAGTTCCCTAGTCACCCCTATCTAGTTAGTTAATGAAGGCCTTTGATATCCTATGAAGGGACCTCAACAATCCAACCAAATCCCCCAAAAAAATATTCTCCTGTCAAAAGACATGCTCTTCTCCTTGGGAGTTAGACCCCTATGGCATGGATGCTACTAGAGGCATCACACCTTTTCCCATAGAACCACGCCGTCTACCTCCATGGCGTCCTCTATCCAGTATTACCTGTACGAACAATTTCATATCTAATTAGCAATAAGTTATTAATAAAGTGTTTAATACCATGGAAGGTGTGAAAATCCACAGTCAGAGGCTTGAACCCGGTCTGATACCATATTTAACTACCCTTCCATTATGACACAACAAAGTACAATAGGTAAAATTGTTTTTAAATCATTAGGAAAATAACGTCAACACAATTCACAACAATGCATATTCATCATGAAATCATAATTAAAAGCCCTACAAGCAACACATTAAAGTAATCAATAACGACACAAGCCAACAAATTAACATAAATGATAGCAACACCTGATCAACACATAAACATACATAATTATGTAGCTCAACACATCATAGTCAACCAAATAAAATATAATAATGATCAACCATATATCTGAATGATAAATAACTACCCGTCCAACCTATCCTATATGGTTAGGACCTCCAAGACAAATAATCAATTCTCAAGCCCTCGATTCATCCAATTGATTTTGACCATTTAAGGTCTCAGGGCTAGCTACTGTTCTGAGGAACAAGGAGGTGTCTAGAGCCCACTAGTCCAATCTAGACGAAATTGAATAGATCAAATCAATAAACCTAATCATCAATTATTCAAGTGCAAGAGTCATCATGAACTTATCAGTCACACATCAACATATATATCATGGCACGCAAGTATTCTAACTAATTTCTAGAACAATCATACAACCACATTAATTCCAGGGCGCAAGAGTAGTCAACTTTATTTTAAATGTCACAAGAGATTATAAGGGCTTAATCAATCATATGTCAATAATTATATCTAAAAGTGCAAGAGTAACATAATTACATAACTCATCATACATTAACGTTAATTTCAATATGAAATATTAAGAAAATTCATAACCGATCATACGCCAACATTTAATACTTGGCGCCAGGAAATCTAATCACTTAATCATCTATTCATTAACATTATTCCAAGGCACAAGGAGGTCTAGTTACTCAGTCAAGCATATATCAACATTATTTAATGGTGCATGAAAACCCATCTACTCAATCAATCATACATCAACATTCCTTTAATGGCGCAACACAGTGAACAAGTATCATGAGCATCTAGCATTTCCTTATTTAAGAAATTTCAACGATCCTTCCATGACAATATAACATGAGTGTTTAATAACAAGAGAAATAATGATTATACATATACATGGTTTTACCCCCGCCCTTACCCAACAAGTCAAGTCAACCTTGTCTACGATTATTTCGTGCATAAACTCTAACATGGAAATTACAAATCTTACTTCATAACATTAAGTACACTTAATCATGCATAATATAATCTCCTTGTAAAATATCCCAACCATAGCATTCTTACATAATGGGTTCTTATTATTTTAAAACGAGAGTTCTTCATACTCTAAAATGGAATACACTTCATACCTCTCCAAGAATTCTAATGAACGAGTAATGTTTCTTACTAAAGTTATGAAGCTATTATCATTTTGGCATAATATCAATGTCTTCGACACATTATAAAGTACTAGAGACAACCAGTTACATGGTTTAGGAAATAAGGTTTATTAAGGGTATTGGGACGGTTCTTGCACTAGCAAATTTGGGTCATTTTACGACGGTTATTTCAACTCTCTTGCGATGTTATGTCATGGATATTGTGAGGAATCTAAGGTCTTCCAAACATCACTTCACATGTTGTGGCATGTGCGATGAACCTGACACAACATCGCAAGAGTGACGACACTAGGGACATTGACGAAAGAGAGACAAAGGAGGAAAATCATCACGCATGAGACAATGTTAGAGAGATCGTCGCAAGAGCGAAAATATAGGGAGATCGTCACATGCTCGACAATATATGCATATTTTCACAAGATCAACAATCTAGAGAAATTTTCAATGAATTAGTTATAGAAGTGATGATCTAAAATTGAAGAAGACTTGAAAAACTTGAATAATTATTGCAAGTGAAATGTTATGTGTTTAAAGCAACAGGATCAATTTTCAACACATAAATTAAGGATTACTTATGCAAAATACACATAGACAGCAGCATCAACATTGAACATAAAAACATGTGCACAACAATTGATAAAGGAGTTTACCCCTCTTATGGGCTACATCTCCTGGTCCAACTTCCAATGGATCATTATTATTAATTTCTCAAAAAGTTCTAAAAAACATGTCTTACAATGCTCAAACTAACAAACCGACTGCTCCAATGGCTTCCCAGCATCCCAAAACCCATGTCTAGGCTCTTTCAGCACCTCAATCGGTCGAAAAATGAAGAAGTTAGGCCTCCTGTAAGTCTCCCTCTTCAATCTTGCTGTCTCTGGTTCTAAAATTCGCACTCCCCTTTGAGTGAACCTGGCTCACATGCTCTTTAACGCGTAAAAACCGGGCACCAGGCACAATCGCACCAACGGTGAAAACCGTAGGACGGTTAAGGCACCTCCAGCCCTTAACCGCCTCGACACCTGGGCGTATGGCACATGCGACCAAAGGCTGGGCAAAAAGGTGGTTAGTTCGTTTGAACCGTGCCAACGGTATAACTCCCGTGCGGTTAAACCACCGGTCAAACCACACGCACATTTAAACTTTGGGTATGATTCAAACCTCGCGTGCATGTTTTAACACACGGTTTATACCATATATAAAATGCAATGTATTTGCAATACATTGCAATATAATGCAATGCAAATGTGCGCCAAATGGTCAGGCCAATACGTATATGTTCGGGTCATATGTGTTACAATGCGTCCACGGGTTGGGGCTTAGCCCCAGCCCAACCCCCCTTTCCTTTCAAACAAATATCAACTTTAAATATATGTGTTACAACATAGCTAACAAGGAACATATGGTGGTACTTTGGCTAGTGGAGAGTTATGAAGTTGCTAAATTTGGGGGAGGTCCGAAGGTCGAACCCCACAGAATCCCCATATAATTTTATATAACCAATGAATAAAATGAAGGGGACACGTGGCGCCCATGGATTGGGCCATGTGTCCTCATATTACTCGCCATCAACCGGACACGTGTCACCATCCAATACGCCAACAACCAA
>JZKD02S0508301.1:214210-229971 GCA_000966675.3 Picea glauca
GACATCTCATGATCTCTTTTATTATCCACAAAAGTTGCATTATTTTCTTACTTATTGTAGCTTAAGTGACATGCTATCACAACTCTCTCATTGTAGTTTATTTTTTTGACCTCATCAATGGTGTTGGTTTCCCTTTATCTTGGTATTAGCTCATAGGCCTAAGGTGTTGGCTCAAATCCTTTACAATAAGCTCTAAGGATGAAACTAGGGGTTTAGGTCACCTCTTGCGATCACCTAGTCCATGCCTACACAATCTTGCAACATCTCATAGAACTAAAAAATGTTGGTCCATTAGGTTTTTATGTCATGAGGAGGAATTGACCAAGAGTCCCTGGAATGGTTTGGGATGCAACTTCCAATTGGGAATAAAATGAAAACCAAGACATGGATTGAAGAACCATCAACTTCGATGGATTACTAGGATATGATTTTATCTAGATCACCCCTCACTCCCAGTTCCAACCCCTTGGAAGTTGTTTTTTTAATCCATTTTGATAACTACTGCTTTGCTTAGTAAGAAGCAATGAAAATTTTGGATTTAGGGGTCCAATTTACGAAACAATGCCTCGGGAGAAGATTGACAATGTGGTCACCTAGTCCATGCCTAAAAAAGCATGTAACATCTCATGGAACTCAAAAATTCTACTCAGGTTTTTATGCCATGAGGAGGAATTGGCCAAGATTCCCCAAAATGGTTTAGGATGCGAATTACAACTGGACATATAGAGAATGTAGATACTCAGATTAAGGAACCATCGAAATCGATGGATTACCGGGATAGGATTTCATCTAGATCACCCCTCATTCTTGGGTGCCATGCCTCAGAATTTGCAAAACTCAATTGTTTTAAGAACTAGTGTTTTTCTTAGTTTTAAGCAATGCAACATTTCAATTAAAGGATCTAATTTATGAAACCGTTCCTCGAGAGTAGATGGACAATGTGGTCACATATTCCATGCCTAAACAATCATGAAACATCTCACGGAACAAAAAAAAATGTTTCTCCATTAGGTTTTTATGTCATGAGGAGGAATTGGCCAAGATTCCCTGAAATGGTTTGGGATGCAACTTGAAACTGGGCATAAAATGAAAACCGAGACTCAGACTAAAGAACCATCGACTTCTATGGATTACTGGGATACGATTTTAGCTACAACACCCCTCACTCTTAGTTCCAACCCCACATAATTTGTCTTTTTCAACAATTTCGATAACTAGTGCTTTTCTCAGTAAGAAGCAATACAACATTTGGATTTAGGGGTCCAATTTATGAAAGCATGCTTTGGGAGTGGATGGAAAATGTGGTCACCTAGTCCATTCCTAAACAAGCATGTAGCATCTCATGTAACTCAGAAATGTTGCTCCGTTATGATTTTATGCCCCAAGGAGGAATTGCCAAGAGTCCCAGAAATGGTTTGGGATGCGACTTGAAACTGGGAATAAAAAAAAAAAACAAGACTCAGATGGATGATCCATCATATTTTTGAGATTCCTGGCATAGGATTTTAGCTAGAGCACCCCTCACTCCTAGTTCCAACCCCTCGAAAGTTGTTTTCTCCATCGATTTCGATAACTAGTGCTTTGCTCAGTAAGAAGCAATGCAACATTTGTATTTAGGGGTCCAATTTATGAAACCATGCCTCGGGAGAGAATGGAAAATGTGGTCACCTAGTCCATGCCTAAACAAGCATGCAACATCTCATGGAACTCAAAAATTCTACTATGTTGGGCAATTATGCCTCGAGGAGGAATTGCCAAGAGTCCCCGAAATGGTTTGGGATGGGACTTGCAATTGGAAATAAAATGAAAATAGAGACTCAGATTGAGGAACCATCATATTTTTTGGATTCCTGGCATAGGATTTTATCTAGAGCACCCCTCACTCTTGATTTCAATCCGTCAGAAGTTGTTTTTTTCATCAATTTCGATAACTAGTGCTTTGTTCAGTAAGAAGCAACGCAACATTTGGATTTAGGGGTCCAATTTACGAAACCATGCCTCGAGAGTAGATGGACAATGTGGTCATCTATTCCATTCCAAAACAAGCATGCAAAATCTCACGGAACTCAAAAATGCTACTCAGTTAGGTTTTTATGCTATGAGGAGGAATTGGCCAAGAGTCCTCAAAATGGTTTGGGATGTGACTTGCAACTGGGCATATAGAGAATGTTGAGACTCAGATTAAGGAACCATCGACACAGATGGATTACTGGGATAGGATTTCATATAGATCACCCCTCATTCTTGGGTGCCATGCCTCAGAATTTGCAGTACTCAATTGTTTCGAGAACTAGTGTTTTTCTCAGTTTTAAGCAATGCAACATTTCAATTAAAGGATCGAAATTATGAAACCGTTCTTCAGGAGAAGATGGAAAATGTGGTCACATATCCCATGCCTAAACAATCATGCAACATCTCATAGAATAAAAAAATGTTTCTCTATTAGGTTTTTATGCCCTAAGGAGGAATTGGCCAAGATTCCCTGAAATGGTTTGGGATGCAACTTGCAACTAGACATAAAATGAAAATCAAGACTTGGATTGAGGAACCATCGACATCAATGGATTAATGGGATAGGATTTTAGCTACAACACCCCTCACTCTTAGTTCCAACCCCTCATAAGTTGTCTTTTTCATCGATTTCGATAACTAGTGCTTTGCTCAGTAAGAAGCAATACAACATTTGGATTTAGGGGTCCAATTTACGAAACCATGCCTAGGGAGTAGATGGACAATGTGGTCACCTATTCCATTCCTAAAAAAGCATGTAGCATCTTATGGAACTCAAAAATGCTTCTCTGTTAAGCTTTTATGCCCCAAGGAGGAATTGCCAAGAGTCTTAGAAATGGTTTGGGATGCGACTTGAAACTGGGCATAAAACAAAAACCAAGACTCATATGAAGGAACCGTTATCTTTTTTAGATTCCTGGGATAGGATTTTATCTAGATCAACACTCACTCCCAGTTCCAACCCCTCGAAAGTTGTTTTCTCCATCGATTTCGATAACTAGTGCTTTGCTCAGTAAGAAGCAATGCAACATTTGTATTTAGGGGTCCAATTTACGAAACCATTCCTTGGGAGAGAATGGAAAATGTGGTCACCTATTCCATGCCTAAATAAGAATGCAACATCTCATGGAACTCAAAATGCTACTCTATTAGGCATTTATGCCTCGAGGAGGAATTGCCAAGAGTCCCCAAAATGGTTTGTGATGCGACTTGCAATTGGGCATAAAACGAAAATAGAGACTTGGATTGAGGAACCGTCGTCAGTTTTGGATTCTTGGCATAGGATTTTAGCTGGATCACCCCTCACTCTTGATTCCAACCCCTTAGAAGTTGTTTTTTTCATTGATTTTGATAACTAGTTCTTTTCTCAGTAAGGAGTAATGCAACATTTGGATTTATGGTTCCAATTTGAACCATGCCTTGGGAGAAGATGGACAATTTGGTCACCTATTCCATTCCTAAAAAAGCATGCAACATCTCATGGAAATAAAAAATGCTATTGAATTAGGTTTTTATGCCATGAGGAGGAATTGGCCAAGAGTCCCTGAAATGGTTTGTGTGGGACTTGCAACTGGGCATATAGAGAATATTGAGACTCAGATTAAGGAAATATCAAATCTGATGGATTACTAGGATAGCATTTCATCTAGAGAAACCCTCACTCCTGGGTGCCATGCCTCAGAATTTGCAATACTCAACGTTTTTGAGAATTAGTGTTTTGCTCAGTTTGAAGCAATGCAACATTTGGATTAAAGGATCCAATTTATGAAACTATGCCTTGGGAGATGATGGACAATGTGGTCACATATTCCATGCCCAAACAAGATTGGAACATCTCACAGAACTAAAAAATGTTCCTCCATTATGTTTTTATGCCCTGAGGAGGAATTGGCCAAGAGTCCCTGAAATGGTTTGGAATGTGACTTGCAACTGGGTATAAAAATAAAAAATAAAAAAAAAATCGAGGAACCGTCAACTTTGATGGATTCCTAGCATAGGATTTTAGCTAGAGCACCCCTCACTCTCAGTTCCAACCCCTCAGAAGTTGGTTTTTTCATCAATTTTGATAACTAGTTCTTTGCTCAGTAAGAAGCAATGCAACATTTGGATTTAGGGGTCCAATTTATGAAACCATGCCTTGGGAGAGGATGGACAATGTGGTCACCTATTCCATGCCTAAACAAGAATGCAACATCTCATGGAACTAAAAAATGTTGCTTTGTTAGGCATTTATGCATCGAGGAGAAATTGTCAAGAGTCCTCGAAATGGTTTGGGATGCGACTTGCAACTGGGCATAAAATGAAAATAGAGACTTGGATTGAGGAACCATCATCTTTTTTGGATTCCTGGAATAGGATTTTAACTAGAGAACCCCTCAATCCCAGTTCCAACTCCTCTGAAGTTTCTTTTTTCATCAATTTCAATAACTAGTGCTTTTCTCAGTAAGAAGCAATGGAACATTTGGATTTAGTGGTCCAATTTATGAAACCATGCCTCGGGAAAGGATGGACAATGTGGTCACATAGTCCATGCTTAAAAAATCAAGCAACATCTCACAGAAGTAAAAAATGTTTCTCTGTTAGGCATTTATGCCCAGAGGAGGAATCGCCAAGAGTCCACGAAATGGTTTGGGATGCGACTTGAAACTAGGTATAAAACAAAAACAAAGACTCGGATTGAGGAACCGTCATATTTTTTGGATTCCTAGCATAGGATTTTAGCTATAGCATCCCCCACTCTCGGTTCCAACCCTCAGAAGTTGTTTTTTTCATCGCTTTTGATAACTAGTGCTTTGCTCAATAAGAAGTAATGCGACATTTGGATTTAGGGGTCCAATTTATGAAACCATTCCTCAAGAACAGATAGACAATGTGTTCACCTAGTCCATGGATAAAAAATCATGCAACATCTCATCGAACTCAAAAATGTTGCTCCGTTAGGTTTTTATACCCCGAGGAGAAATTACCAAGAGTCCTCGAAATGGTTTCGGATGTGACTTGCAACTGGGCATAAAATGAAAAAAAAGACTTAGATTGAGGAACCGTAATATTTTTTGGATTCCTGGCATAGGATTTTATCCAGATCATCCCTTAGTCCTGGTTCCAACCCGTCAGAAGTTGTTTTTTTCATCACTTTCAATAACTAGTGTTTTACTCAGTAAGAAGCAATGCAACATTTGGATTTAGGGGTCCAATTTAAGAAACCATGCCTCGAGAGAAGATGGACAATCTGTTCACCTAGTCCATGCCTAAAAAATCATGCAACATCTCATGGAACTCAAAAATGTTGGTCTGTTAGGGTTTTATGCCCCGAGGAGGAATTGCCAAGAGTCCCCGAAATGGTTTGGGATGGGACTTAAAACTAGGTATAAAAAAAAAACAAAGACTGGGATTGAGGAACCGTCGTCTTTTTTGGATTCCTAGCATAGGATTTTAGCTAGAGCACCCCTCACTCCCTGATCCAACCCCTTGGAAGTTGCTTTTTCATTACTTTTGATAACTAGTGCTTTGCTCAGTAAGAATCAATGCAACATTTGGATTTAGGGGTCCAATTTACGAAGCCATGCATTGGGAGCAGATGGAGAATGTGGTCACCTAGTCCATGCCTAAACAAACATGCAACATCTCATGGAACTCAAAAATGTTGTTCCGTTATGATTTTATACCCCGAGGAGGAATTGCCAAGAGTTCCCGAAATGGTTTGGGATACGAGTTCCGCACCAAAAAAGAGTTGATCAAAGAGTCGAACCATAACCAAGAGATAGTCCAAGCCAAAACCGAAATCTGCTAGTTTTAGCAGCTACAACAACAACTCTCCTCCAAACTTGTGCACAAGTGTTGCTTCTATAGTTGTGAGAATGCCTGCCATAATGAAGATTGGCTTCCTGTATTTGTACTAAATCTGGAAAACTGCCTGGGTCAACTTCTCAGTCTGGGTGCCTATTTACTTAGTATATAATATTTTCTTTAGCCTACTTCTTCTCTTGGAGGCTAATAACCTAATACAAATTATCCTCTTGAGTTGACTTGTCTTCTAAGGTTATTAGCCAATTAATTATGGTTTCTTCTTGCTTCCCAGAATATTCTATTCTTGTCAAGTTTACATGTGGAGGTAAATACCTCCTGCAACTACCATAACATCAACATGTTTGACCTTAACCTTATTTTTTTTTCTATGGAAAAATGACCCTTGATGAAGATTATTAGAACAAATTTGCAACAGAAACTTCAACAATCAAATACATCCATGGAAATGTTAAAACAAGATGAAGAATGTAACATTACAAACCCTTAAACTTCATCTTTAAATGGATCTTCAACTAATTTTAGATGGAATTTCTGTATCAATGCAACCTTAAAAATATAATGGAGAGAGCTAGTTGGTTTATAGACTTGAAGATCCATCTCCTTACAATAAAACAACATTTAGTGGATGTTAGATATATGGAAATCTGTAGTTTACATTACCTTCATTAAGTATGAAAAAGGGTTAATACTTCATCATGCTAATGGTGTTCTTAACTAATGCTCCTCAAAACTTGGTATAAATACATTGTGATCAGATATGAAAGGCTAAGGAAACCAATTTATTTATGTTGTAATACAATTTATGTTTCCTAAAAGATTCCTTAAATCATGATTTCAAACCTATGTTTCTAAAATTCTTCGTTAATAACAATGGTCATAATTTTCTAAGGATACATTCCTCCTTGTATCCACATGTTGGCCTATATTTTCACTGATCAAATATCTCACATCTACCCACTTCCCCAAAGGATAAGCACCACAAATAGGGTTGTTGGCTTCCTGAGTTTTCCATATAACAATCCATAACTTGACCAGGTTCATAGAGTGTCTTTCCACAATACCTAAAAATAAATAGAGACTTCCAGGATAGAAATGGACATTAGCATTGTACCATTAGCTCAAATAACATAAGTTTAAGTCTGTACACATCACTTTGCTAAGAAACTACTATAGGCCTAAAGTTATTCAAAAGCCAATATTGTCTTGGTGTATCTGCCCCTACAAATTTTAATGTAATTTTTACCAGCCTGGTGATTAATATTTTTCTATTTTTGAAATTCATTGAACACATTCTTCTTCAAGGTTTTCTAGATATAAAAGTCCACATGCTTTCCATAGCCTCTGGCACTGGTCTACATATGTTATTATTGGCTTGCAAAATTTATGAGTTTGATTGTAAACTTAGGTGAGAAGTAACACCACACTTACAACCATTCCAATTAAAATACCATGAAGATTTAGAGAGACCACTTACTCATGAAATCGACTCACATGACCATTAATACATGAACATTCATCAATTGCAAAGAATCATAAGAAAAACTCTTCAAGAGAGCACTCTAGCTAGCCATCCATAGCATTAAAAGAAATATACAAAGAGTTTCCTCCAAAGAGTCTCCAAAATATTTTCAATCAAGATCTAAGGGATTTATTCCGCAATCAAAGAATTTAGTTTCCACTCTTCACTCTTCATTTGACATTTATTAAGAACCTTTAGTGTGCACCTAAAAAGGCTCATTCAAACCAAATTGATGCTCAAGTTTTAGGCAAGATTTAAAATTTGAAGAAGACATTGGTAGTTTTAGGCACGTAGTAGGAAGATTGAGCATAAGAAATGAAGTTTCATATATGAATGCATAGTCACCTTGCCCAAGGTGTGCATTTAATGCTCCAAATATGGAAGTTCAAGAAAATAAAGAATATCAAAGTTGACATTTTCAAATATTATCATAATGACAATAAAGACAAGAAAATATTTGCACACAATAACTTTCTACACTATGAAAGATACCAATTGGTTTCCCTATTCTTTTCCATTTGTATTTTTTGGTAAGGTAAATGCTCCTTTTTGAACTATGGGGAGTTGTCAGCATCCTTTGCATGAGTTATCAAATTTTCTTAAAAGGGTTCACCACATTTTGAGCCCAACTACTCTTCCAATCTTATATCTAGGAGACTTCACCGTATATACTATAAAGATAAAAGTTATGGCCTCAAATATTATGGATGGGTACCATATGTAGACATTAAATTCATCCAACAATGAATATTTTGCACCAAATTCCATCCCAACACCACATAAACACCAAGGAATGCCAAAATATCTCCAAAATTATACAATAGAGGTTGTTATGAATTTCCTCACTATTGTAGCAATTTTATATGAATTCATGAGTGTGGACTTTTGACAAACACTTGGACTGTAGGCTATTTCACACTCTTTGACTGCCCAATTTTTTGTTATGGTATTTTAGATGGATTATTGAAGTGTTTTAGATGGTTGGAATAGATTTCATGTGGCCTCACTGTTCTCTTTCATCACAGAAAATATAAATGACAACAGACATAATGGGAACCAAACTCACAATCATTGAATAAAGGAAACATAGGAGAAAAATCACACTTGTTTATTAGCAACAATACTCACAGATTTGGGCCTGTAATAGAATGGTGATGGATTGTCTTATTTCCAGGAGAAGTGACCATTGTTGTTGCTGTAATAACTATTAGAATCACCTATCAACCACCTGGGATAGCCTTCCAATCCATGATTTGAGTTGGCAAGGGAGTTGTGTGCCTTCCTCTATATGTAAAATGCACCCAGCAAGGCTCACGGCCTCCTCCTCCTTTAGAAATCGACCCAACAATGAAAATTCATCCCCTAGAAAGATAAATCAAACCCCCAATGAATGTGTCACTACCCAGCAAGGGGAAACTCATCCCTTGAACCCAAAATACGTCTTCTATGAACAAGAACTCGACCCCTGTAATTTGGAATACATCCTCTCTACCCTAACCTCCTCTCCTTCTCCTAGCTCGTGTAACCTACCTCTTCTCTTCTCTAACCGCCTTCTCCTCCTATCTTGTGCAACCTACCTCCTCTCTACTCTAATCTCAACCTTCTCCTCCTAGCTCGTGCGAGACTTTGAAATATGTCTTTTGTTTCTTTGTTTTCAAACTTAGGTTTTTTTTTTTAATTTTTTTTTTGTACTTTCTTTTTGTTTTTATTATAGTTATAGATAATATAATATATATTATAATTTATATATTATATAATATATATAATTTCACATATGGATAGATACATTCCTAATTTTTTCTTAAAAATGAACTTAGATGGAGAGATATATGAGATGGGGAATTTGAACATATAAGAATGGTTTAATTGGAGTGTATTGTCATATAAGAACTTCAACAAGTAATAATTGCATAGTTTTAACAATCATGTATACATTCATACTTTGGATGACTAGCTCTTGCATAATAAAAATTGTTTTGAATCCACATATCATATCAGTTATATCATTTTTTTGTAAACATTTTTTTTCTAAAAAATTTAACATGTCTCTAGTATTCCATCCATTAAGAAAGGTAAGAAAAAGGTCAATGATGAGGATGTGGTTATTGGGAACAAAGGCCACAAGGTGTGCATATGTGAGTACATGGCCTTATAAAGAGTCCCACATCATCAATGAACTAGGGTCCTTTGGCATGAGCTATCATAATGTCATCTCCACAAAAGGGGAAAAGTTATCCAATTGTAAGAAATGGTTTAACATTGACCCATGCATGAAAGAGAGTGTGGTTAAATGATGTGTTGTAGGAAAATTCTAAATTTCGAGGTAAGGAAATATCTAAAAGGTATTCCCTATAAACATCATATTGCGAAATATTTTATTGTGTATTCCTCTTTAGAAAACACTTCACTCTTGCACCCACCACCTAATTAGATCACCTGGTTTTAATAATAGGCCCAACAATTGATTCTTGGGTATATAAACACTTAGTGCCACCAAACAAGGTCTCATCAGATAGTCCAAACCATAACCAAGAGATACTCCAATCCAAAACGTAATCTACTAGATGCAGCAGTTGCAACTGCATCTCTCCTCCAAACTTGCACACAAACTAGCTAACTGTAGTGCAAACAAGTGAGCTCTGTAGTTCTGAGAATGTTTGCCAGAATGAAGACTGGCCTCCTATATTTATACTAATTCTACCTAACTTCCTAGGAAGACTTCTCATTCCGGGTGCCTATTTACTGAGTATATAATATTTATTCTGGTCGACTTCTTCTCTTGGAGGCTAGTGACCTAATACAAATTAACCTCTTGAGCCGACTTATCTTCTAGGGTTATTAGTCAACTCACTAGGGTTTCTTCTTTCTTCCTAGAATATTCTATTCTCGTTAGGTCTACACATGGAGGTAAATACCTTCCGTGGCTACCATAATATCAACAGATCTCACCCATTGTGATCAAGTTCAACCTAGAGGCTTTGGCTGAATGAACACCTAAAGGCATATAGAAGGAAACGGAGCCAACTCCTCTCACAAGATAAGTAACATAATCAGTACCAAG
Organism: Picea glauca; assembly: GCA_000966675.3. Taxonomy (NCBI): domain Eukaryota; kingdom Viridiplantae; phylum Streptophyta; class Pinopsida; order Pinales; family Pinaceae; genus Picea; species Picea glauca. The sequence continues at coordinate 224,608 of JZKD02S0508301.1, forward strand.
TGTTGGGTATAAATTGCAGCAATGGTGTACATAATGTACTAATCTAATGGTTATGAATTAGATCCTGACAAAAATGAAAGTAGAACATGAAAACCATATCCTAAATATGCTTCACAAAGCTTCAAACCCTAGTATATTCACGTGACAAGAAATAAAACCAAGAAATTACAACAATAGGAATGAACAAATAGTTTGAAATAATGCAAAGAATATCTCCATAACGAATAGAAAGATCAAAGATATCACCCAGGGAGTAGAATTTTTGAATATGTGGATCCAAATCCTCCTTCTTGGTAGGGTCCGTGAATTCCTTGATGTGAATATATCCCGTCCTTGGTTGAGTGATCAAAACAGAGAAAACACTATCAAGAGGAAGGAATCCTGAAGATATCTAGTGTGGTTTTGGCTGCATATATCTACTATGGATGGATGGATGGATGGAATGACTTCGGGCCTTTATTTATGGGAAAAGTAGTGGTTAAACACCTTTGACATGGTCATAAAATAGTTGGTAAATATGACAAAATCAAGTCTAGGAATATCAACTATAGTTTAAAAATTTCCATTGATAACTAATTTCCCTTTCTAGAAATTTTGGGCTGGGAACAATCAAAATTGTGATTTTGATGGGTCAGTGTAGATTTTGGGGGTACCTTCCACACGATGACACACATTTTAGGGCTATTATTTGCGATAACTTTAATGGGTCAAAATTAGGATTTTTCCTAGCGACTTTTAGAGATCTAGTGGATGTGGGAAGTGAGGTGAAATGGATAGAAAACATGTTGATAATGGTATATTTCAACAAAAACTTGTGGAAATGTCACAATTGAGTAGTTTTTAGGTGATAACATACTTCCCCATGATGTGTGAGGTTAGGAGGAAATTGTATGACCAAAATACATCATAATTTTATATGCAATGTGGTCACCTAGTCCATGCCTAAACAAGCATACAACATCTCATGAAACTCAAAAATGCTACTCAGTTAGGTTTTTATGCCATGAGGATGAATTGGTCAAGAATCCCCGAAATGGTTTGGGATGCGACTTGCAACTGGGCATATAGTGAATATCGAGACTCGGATTAAGGAACCGTCGACTTCGATGGATTACTGGGACAGGGTTTCATCTAGAGCACCCCTCACTCTCGGGTACTATGCCTCAGAATTTGCAATACTCAACGTTTTTTAGAACTAGTGTTTTTCTCAATTTGAAGCAATGCAACATTTGGATTTAGGGGTCCAATTTATGAAACCATGCCTTGGGAGAGGATGGACAATGTCTTCACCTATTCCATGCCTAAAAAAGCATGCAACATCTCATGGAACTCAAAAATGTTGGTCTGTTAGGCATTTATGCCCCAAGGAGGAATTGCCAAGAGTCCCCAAAATGGTTTGGAGTGTGACTTGCAATTGGGTATAAAAAGAAAACCAAGACTCGGATTGAGGAACCGTCATATTTTTTGGATTCCTGGCATAGGAGTTTATCGAGAGCACCCCTCATTCTCAGTTCCAACCCCTTGAAAATTGTTTTCTTCATCGATTTCGATAACTAGTGTTTTGTTCAGTTTGAAGCAATGCAACATTTGGATTAAAGGATCCAATTTACGAAACCGTGTCTTGGGAGAATATGGAAAATGTGGTCACATATTTCATGCTTCAACAATTTTGCAACATCTCATGGAACTAAAAAATGTTTCTTCGTTAGGTTTTTATGCCTTGAGGAGGAACTGACCAAGAGTCCTTGAAATGGTTTGGGATGTGAATTGAAACTGGGGATAAAATGAAAATCGAGACTCAGATTGAGGAACCATCGACTTTGATGGATTCCTGGCATAGGATTTTAGCTATATCACCCCTCACTCCCGGTTCCAACCCCTCGAAAGTTGTTTTTTTCATCGATTTTGATAACTAGTGCTTTTTTCAATAAGAAGCAATGCAACATTTGGATTTAGGGCTCCAATTTATGAAACCGTGCCTCAGGAACGGATGGACAATGTGGTCACCTAGTCGATGCCTAAAAAATCATGCAACATCTCATGGAACTCAAAAGTACTGCTCTGTTAGGCTTTTATTCCCCAGAGAGGAATTGCCAAGAGTCTCCGAAATGGTTTGGGATACGACTTGCAACTAGGAATAAAACGAAAAATCGAGACTCGGATTGAGGAACATATTTTTTAGATTCCTAGCATAGTATTTTAGCTAGATCACCCCTCAGTCCCAGTTCCAATCCCTCGGAAGTTGTTTTTTTCATCGATTTCGATAACTAGTACTTTGCTCAATAAGAAGCAATGCAACATTTGGATTTAGGGGTCCAATTTATGAAACCATGCCTCAGGAGAGGATGGACAATGTGGTCACCTATTCCATGCCTAGAAAATCATGCGACATCTCATGGAACTCAAAAATGTTGCTCCATTAGGATTTTATGCCCCGAGGAGGAATTGCCAAGAGTCCTCGAAATGGTTTGGGATGCGACTTGCAATTGGGCATAAAATGAAAACCTAGACTCAGATTGAGGAACCGTCATCGTTTTTGGATTCCTGGCATAGGATGTTAGCTAGAGCACCCCTCACTCCCAGTTCCAAGACATCAGAAGTTTTATTTTTCATCGCTTTCGATAACTAGTTCTTTGCTCAGTAAGAAGCAATGCAACATTTGGATTTAGGGGTCCAATTTATGAAACCATACGTTAGGAGAGAATGGACAATGCGGTCACCTAGTCCATTCCTAAAAAAACATGCAGCAACTCATGGAACTCAAAAATGTTTCTCCATTAGGGTTTTATACTCCGAGGAGGAATTGCCAAGAGTCCTCGAAATGGTTTGGGATACATAGGAATCGATTCTCTACCCCAAGGGGGAGGGGGAGGGAATAAACCTGAGAAGCCTCGATGAACATGAAACAACTTCAAAAGACCCACTAGATAGGAAAGGGGCTCCAAATATCTCAAATGAGCCAATAGAATGGAGGCGCATACCAATGGCTCTAAGAATAGTTGAATCAATCCAATCAAATCTACAAAATCACATTTGAGGTTGGATCACTAGAGTATATTTGAATATCAATAGTGTGATAATGAGTTGGATAATGAGCTGGTTGGATCTACGACCAAGTATGATACAAATAAGGAATCTCTCGTTATACTATTCCAAGGAAACCCATCAAGGAGGAGGATGGGGACCAACATACATAAATTGCACCTATATATATGGAATCAAACAATGAGGCTGGAACATGTGGGGGGATACATGAAGGGAAACCACTTCTTTAGGACTAATATTTCTAATACATGTCTAATAAATTAGCACAATCAACTAAATAAGCCATTAAGTGTATGAATCTCCATCGTGTCACATAAAGCACATGAGGGTACGATTCTAGGTGTAGTGATCTGGGTGTCCATATCTTGTCAAGAGTTATTAGTGCCCCTAGTATTCTTAGCTTTACCCACTTTGTCAAATCCTTTCCAACTTTGGTTAGGGACAAATGGAACTATGTGGAAGATACATGGGTAGTACCCATTGGTTGGACAAGGATCAATACCAAATGAGGATTTGAAATGTAGGGCATAGGAGGGATGGGAATATACAAGTACCATACATGGATCCCCAAGGTAACGTTACATAAACTCAACATGGCCATCATGACTGTTCTAACTAATATTGGAGGGGGGGATAAGAAAGGCACTTGAGCAAAAGGAGTCCTAAGTGTTAAGGTTTAATCTATTATTAGAGTTATTTTCATTTCACTAGATAACAATAGCATAAGATAGGATCATTGAGAAATACAAAATCACAAGAGACACATCATTTATCCCCGGAAACCCTCATGGGAAAGAAAACCCAACAAAACTTCCTTATTATAGATAGCTAATATAATGCTAAGAGACAACTCAAACAAATACAGAAATTCCTCTCCCAGGAATGTGCCTCTCTCTCTCTCTCCAGCTCTGAAACTTGTCTCTCGATGAACAAGTGAGTGTGTGCCTAAGTGAGGTGCTAGCCTCCTTATTTATACAACGCTGGCATGTGTGGAAGTGTCTTTTCACTGGCAGAGCCGACTTCTCAATCTGGGTGGTTATAACCACCTTTAATATATTTTGGGGCCGACTTCTTATTCTTCCTATTACAATTATACTTTAACCAATCTGCAAAAGGGGATTTGGTCTTTTACAATAGCCGACATGATCAATCCGCAATAGGGGATTGATCTAATGAAAAATACAACAATAATAATTAGAATGGAATTTGAAGTTACATTATTTCAACACTAAGAGGGGTCCAATAGGTGCCTCAATTTTTGTGCTATTTGACTATTGTACAAACTATAAATCAATGTTGTACAGTCCAAAAATCCATATTGTACAAATACATTAAATTCTATAGTATCCTTGTCTTGGTTTGCATGCCTTCAATCTTCTTGAGAAGTGTGCCCCCCTACGACATTGTCTCTATCACTTCTTTGTCACTCTCTCTTCAATAGTAAAATTGTTACATTTCATTATAAGGCATCATGTGTATTGAGGACTTGAGCCACCACAAAGGAAACATACAAAAAATATTTTTCTTATGAACAAGATATGGTACTATCCATTTTGAGGTTTGGCATAGAGATTGTTCTTATAGACTATACTACATTGCACCATAATATAAACCCTACACTCCTTGCAAACCATGTAACACCATTCAAATTAGACACAATATTCTTGCGACGAATTAGCTATACCGTCGAGGAACTTTTTTCGTTGATAGTATAGCAAATTCATCGCAGGATTATTTACATTCGTCTCTCTTGTGATGATATCAAATGATGCTTGGATTCTTTTCATATTTAGTTTATCAACTTGAAATTAAAATTTGATAATAGTATGAAGACCAATGGGTTGAAGGAAATAGTGACGATGTTAATGAGAAGTGACTCTACTTTGAGTCTAAGTGAAAAGGAATCGTAGGCCATTGAAGAAAGGTATATTCCTATTATGAAGAGGAAGTTAAGTGTGACCTAGAAGGCAGATTGAAAACATTATGGGTTAAGAAAATTTGATCAATGTATTGTCATATAAGCTGCATATCAATAAAAATTTAGCTGATTTACCAAAAGAATGAATTTATGTATTTGCAATTTTTTTTTTATAAATATTTTTATTCACCAAATTTCATCTATTTTTTTAAATATCTCTGCCTTTCATTAACAAAGGAACTATGGAGATTTCTTGTCCCTGTTCTGGCACATTGAAGGTATAGGGTTTAGGGGATAGAAAAAAGTGGTTTATATTTTGTCATCTTTGGTGAATGACAAGTTTATGGGTCTCGAGTATTTTGTCATATTTTATCATAAACATGTTCATACAAAACATGTGT
>JZKD02S0508302.1:0-16863 GCA_000966675.3 Picea glauca
AATGGGAGAGTTATGATAAAATGACAAGAGTTTGATCTCTATTTATAAAAATCCTCCTAAAAGTGTTTGTCCACTTAAATTTAGGGTAACCACAAAGTAAGGGGTCAACAACCCTTACTTTTCCCCTTTACATCATCAAATTCAAATTTAACTTTAAAAATGCACATAAGAAAGCCGAATGTGACATCATCCCTTTAAAGGGTGACATTTTGACACCTTTTTTCAAATCATTGGAGTGAAGAATGGAAGTCATTGGGCCTTATAGGGCCTCCCTCTCATGTGCTAGGGTTTCCTCCTTTAATCCAATCCTTCTCCGATCAAAACGTGCCAAGTGTCCTTCACCACCAAAACCTTAGCCCTAGGGTGACGTGAAGCTCCTCAAGTGTAACATTTTGGCCTCAAGAGAAAGATGGTGGGTTGACAATGGGCTAGGGTAGATCCTCAAAGGTGTCTCATAGGAATCTAAAGGCTACCATCATCGTCCAATGTGTGGGCCATGGTATCCAACATATGGGATTCAAACCCTAGGGAAGCCCAAGCTAGTCTTGTTCTTCCAAAACTTTCCACCAACTAGGTCCTTCAAATTCAATGAATATGCCCTCTTAGGATCTCAGGTCAAATGCATTATGATAAGTATACCAAGTCAATAAAATAGCCATCCAAGCATGCGCATCAAAAACCACCTCATCAAACTAAACAAGTGCTCAAAGACCCTATGTAATTTTCCAAGTTTAGGTATTGGAGTGTTGAGAAAGCGAACTTTGGGGTGAATTGTACCTCAAGTTTAGGAGTGTTTCCCAAGTGGACCCCTCTCTAGGTAATGTTGATAAGGTGACATGGATGGGGGAAGACATTTTGGGAATGGGGTTTATGACATACAAGGGATCATAGTGTCTCATTTATGGGTGCCTTTGTAGAGGGTGTGTTGCACCTTTGTTTTCAATGCAACCTTTTTCCATGCCCATTTATTGCCTTTTGTTCTTTTGATATGTTTCCAGGTTGAAGCCAAGGTGGGGCTTCTACCTAAGCATGAAAAACAATTCCCACCTTGAATCTACCTTGGTAACATCATGCTTCCCCAAGTTGAAGACAATGTGTGGCTTCTACCTAATCATGAAAAATGTTTCCCGCACATGCTCCACCTTGGTTGGCATTTTTTATTAGTTATTTTTCACGGGTCCCATCAGTTTCTTATGAGAGACATTTCATTGTCCTCGAGATCCTTGGGAGAGCATCTATAAGGTTCATGATTTGATTTTATCTTTTTCCAGCTACAAGTCTCTGGGCCTTCCGCCCCTTCTTCCCATAAAATGAGGGACAATCCCTTCTCAGGTTAGTACACCTGAAAATCCCAAAAGATAAGGAGATGAGGGGATGAATTGTGGAAAATGGTAAGTATGGTCAATAATGGAACGATGTCCTATCAAGGGGACCTCCTAGTATCAAGTCTATCCCTAAAGGCAACCACTTAATAGGGTGCAATGCCAACCACCAAGGTGAAACAAGGCAAAGAGAATAATTTCGAAGAAAATGTCACATAATCAAAAGCAATTTTAAATGCAACAAACTCAAATGCCTCAAATATTGAAATGATACTCACCATAATACTTGACCTATACCTCATGGAGAAAGACCCATTGTATTCCAGAAGTTAGTTGATGTAATGGATACCCTCATGATGAACCTGAGACTTGTGGTGGTGAGGCAGGTCTCTGTCTGTGGAAGTGGACATTGCTCTACCATATGTCTCTCGATACTCCATGTCTGCAACCTAAGGGCCTCAAGACATCATCTCCTTAGTTATCTTTAAGAAATGGGGATAATAGGGACTTGAAGAGGGTTTTTACATAGGGACTGGTAGATCACCCTCTAGCCTAGGAATTTATGTCTGACTTTCCCACCGGGTTAAAGCACGGCCCTCTAACTTCAATCTAGCAAATGAAATTTTCTACTCTTCCTCTCTATGGTGAACACTAAAATAAACTTCTAGTTATTGCAACCAATGATTTAGTGTTAATGCATTGATATCACCTTAGTATGGATTTATGTCCACTTTTACTTCCATATTGAATAAGGATTGTGAAGGGTTAACGACACTTAAACTCAATTGCTCTTTCTCAGATTCTTTCCACGACTCCTTTCCCGAGTCTTCTCAATCTCTCGATTTCCTCTCCGATCTGATCTCTGAGTTAAAGCCTTCATCATCTCCGAACAGTCTAATATTGTTTACTAGAGACGCCATGAGGAGGTTCATATTGTGACTGATGTTGGTAACTTCTACCTCCAACCTCTCAAATCTCTCTTCTACTGGATCTTAAAGGTTGATATGAATAGACTCGACCGTCATGGCTAGGGTTTCTGCAACTTCTCTTTAGGTTGATTCTCGGATCCTTCAACTTCCCACAAATATCCCAAAATAAAAACATGCTCTTATACCAATATGACCTGTAAACTATCATGGAGGAACATTTTGTCACAACAGATCTAATAAAATACTGAAAATCTTTACTATTAAGGTTATTTTTCCTTTAGATCTCCAAAATATTTAGTTACTTATTTTCTGCTTATGCATGAAATAGATAAAATGCAGAATATAGAGCACAATAAAATACAATCACACCATCCACAAATAATCACAAGATATGACCTAGGAAACCCAATATGGGAGAAAACCCATCTAGAAGGTGAGATTGCTCTGCTCTCTTTTCTCCGATATAGAAATGATGCAAGTACAAAGAAAGAGGCGGTCTTTGTGGAGTTGCCTTTGAACTGTGGAATGTATGGCTGCTACAGAATCTCTCCTCCTTTGTTATTCTCATAGAATACCACTCTCAGATGTTTTTCTCAACTATGGAACAAGACACAATGCAAAATAATGGAACCCCTTCTCCTCCTAGTGGTATGGTATTTAACATAGCCTGATAGCCATCTAGGGATAGGTTTTTGACTTCCTCAACCCTCAATTCTGGTAGGGTTTTGAACCTTCCAAAATATTCTTGAAATCCCTCACATGGCTAGCCCCATATGCATGAGTAACAGGGGATGATGTGGCATCATCTCATACTAGGTTGGTCAACACGATAGGTAAACTTGCGGGAGGCATAACTTTTGCATACGAACTCTGATTGACACAATTTTTGCACCGTTGGAAATTTTTCGATGTAAAGAATAGCATCACGAGGTCCTAGCTATGATGGGAAAGTTTTAATCCCAAAAAATGTTGTTTGATGCCTCAAAATGTTCCTAGAAGGTTCCATCCCCCAATTTTCCCTATTGGGACCTACCACTAAAATGGCCATGCAAGTTGATTCCTCTAATTTTTTTTCACTCTGAAAGTATCAAGATAGATGACAAACAATATAATGATCCAATCTGGATCAGGTGACTTGGGATGTAGGATGTTTTTGGATTCTTTCTAGCTTAAAGGGGATCTTGTCTCCCTAGTGAATTTCCAAACCTTTACTCAAAGCCTGGTCTATTGCTTTACTGAAATAGTTTGGAATGGTGGATCTCCCTCTCTATATTTCTTCTCATTCTTCACAAGAGGGATTTAAGTCCCTCTCTAGACAAACATGTTTATAGATATTTCTATGGGATATAGAGTGTTCACTTGTGGTTTTGGAACAACATGGACTCAAGTGGTATTTGAGGTATCCACAGGTAATTGTAGAGGCATTAAGATATTTTACAAATCAATGGAAAATCGCTAATAACCCTCTCATAAATCATCCATAATATGGAAGTGCAACAATAATAGAAATATAACAAGATAATGAATATCCTTGAAGAACATGGGGAAAAAATCTCAAAAATCGAATGGATTTCTATAAGATAAAACACTATATTCAGTACACAAGTGAAGAATACTCCTCATAAACCATGAATTAGTAAACTTCGGGATAGGTAGAATATAAAGACAATGAATGATATTTTGGATAGCAGCTCAAGGAGCCAAAAGGAAAGAACCAAACTAACATACATCCAGAGGCAAATTTGCAGTAACAAATTTCTCCAATGTGTTACAAATCCACGTGTATTTTGAACGTTTTTTACAGGCTCTATACTTGTCTTGTTAGTATTTATATAGTTATAGCATGAGTGCGAATGAAAGGGATAGATGATAGGGGGGCAATTCAATGATGCCACTGAAAGTTTTATTGAAACAACATGCATATTATCTTTGTAACATTTTGCCATTTTTGGCAACATAATAATACAAATATTTCCCAGTCCCAGATAAAAAAAAAAACTCCTTTACTTCATCTTATAACTGAACCTATGGAAGATAAAACCCCAAAAGAGAAATAAATCCAAGAAATAATCTAGTAGCCCTCTCAATAGAACACCCTGCCTTATCCAAAAAAGGCTAGAACAAAATAAGACCCACACTCACTCAAAAAATGAACTTCCAAGAGAACTCAAAAAATTATGTGTGAAAATACCTCTTCTTCAAGCTATTAAATATATCCATATCTACAATGAAATCATCAAGGAACTCTATATAGAGAGATTGGGAGAAAGAAAGGAGACCCCCATACAATAAATTTCATAGAACAACTTGTTGACCTTATGTTAGGTAAATTATTCACTCCCAAGTACTATCATCTAGGAAGCATTATGGTGGATGTATGCACCAATAAAAACTTGATCCAGAACATCTTGATAGATTTAGGGGCAGTAATAAATGCAATGGACAAGGATATGATGCTCAATTAAAAATTTGAGAGAGTTTTTAAGGCAGACACCCAATGTTCTCTAACATGCAGATCAATCTACTATCAACCCAAAGGGAGTGTCGTGAGATGTCAATGTATCAATTGATTCATGGGAATACCCAACATACTTTACAGTTTTTCAAACCAAGGAAAAACTTAATGGATATCTAGTCATACTTGGTAGACCATGACTAGCCATAGTAGATGCATGTATATGGTGTAGAACAGGGGGATATGACTATTACAAATGGTCGATCACATAAAATACTTACTCTTTACCCCCCTGCAAAACCTTTTATTGATACAAAAACACCACTATATGTAGGACAAGAAGAAGAGGAAGACTTTTTTTAGAACACAATACACCCAATCCTCACAATAAACACTTCTTAGAACTAAAAGGGATAGATGAGGTTACATTCCTCTCAAATTATATGGAAAATTTATATCCTAGTTATGTCCATATTGAAGAATACAATGGAAAAGAGGATGAATAAGAGCATGTATATTCTATTGATATACACAAGACCTACTAGCAATATTTACTTAGTACTTAAATAGAGCACCCATTACTCAAAACAATAGAGATCTCTCCTAATAAAACTCTGAAAATTAGTTGCAAATTGAGTCTTATCAAAGAACAACAATTGTTAGACATTCCCAGAAAACCTAGTTATAACTTTGCTTGGGATTACAAAGACATGCATGGTATTCATCCAAACATGTAAACATAATATATACATCAAGGATGACTCTTTTCCAATTAGACAACCACAAAGAAGAATGAACCCTACACTAAAATACATAATTAAAAATGAATTACAAAAACTTTTGGATGCAAATTTCATTTAACTTATCTCAAATAGTGAATGGGTGTCTCTAGTATTCATTATTCCTAAGAAAGGAGGGAAGTGAAGGATATGTGTGGACTACAAATAAATCAATAAGGCCAGTAGAAAGGTTCATTTCCCTTCACCATTCATTGACCAAGTGTTATATGACTTGTCTAGGAAAAATTCCTTCTCCTTTCTAGATGGGTTTAGTGGGTATAATCAAATTCAAATCATCCTAGGGGACGAAGATAAAACAACATTCACCTACCCTTGGGGAACCTTTTCTTATAGCGTACTCCAATTTGGACTATGTAATGCACCTTCTACCTTTCAAATAGTTATTTTCAACATTTTCTTGAATCTAGTTCATGATAATGTAGAAATATACATGGATGACTTCACTGGTTATGGAAACACATTCCAAGAAAAATTAAAATATATGGAAAATATCCTCAAACATTTCTTGATGAATCTATCCCTAAGTAATGAAAAGTGCTTCATGCTCATGAATGAGGGTGTAGTTCTAGGAAATGACATTTATCCTAGTGGTATTGAGGTAGACCCAACCAAAGTGTCCATAATTCATCAACTACCAATACCTCAAAAAAAAAGATGGTAGAATCTTCCTAGGTCATACAAGCTACTACATAGGGTTTATCAAGGAGTTTAATAAATTGGTATCTCCTTTGTTTACTATCTTATCCAAGAATGCATAATTTTACTAGTCACTAGAATGTCAAAAAGCATTTGAAAACATAAAAGGAAAGTTAATGGTAGACCTTGTTTATATGGCCCTACATGGAATATGTCATTTAACATTCAAATTGATTCCTTTGATATATCCTCAGGTACAATCCTTGTACATCAATAATTTAAAGAGACATTTGACATTTATTACAATAGTAAAAATTTCACAGGGGTAAAACTTGATTACACAATCACAGAAAAAGAGTTTCTTGTTGTAGTTTATGCCAAAATTAAATTTAGTCATTACATCACTTGTTACCCAGTATTTGTGTATATTGACCATTCAACAATCAAATATTTAATGAACAAGATGGTCTTGAATGCAAGGATCATTAGATGGTTGCTATTATTGTAGAAATTTGACCTCACCATGCTTGACAAACAAAGAAAACAAAATTTTCTTACAAATATTTTGACTAGACTAACAGACTATGAAAATTAGGAACTTGTTGATGATTATTTTCTAGATGAGCACCCATTTGTAATCTTAGTGCAAACCCCATGGTTTGTTGACATAGCGAATTATCTAGCTCCAAGAAAATTTCCTCGACACTTTTCTTGAAGAGAGCACTACAATATTTCTATAAAAGGTGCCACATATGCATGGATTAGAGGCTACCTAATTCAGGTGGATATTGGTGGCCACCCACCTATTCCACTAGCTCAAAAGCAAGTTTTCCACCTTGGCATTTTTTCTACAGTTTTTTAGGTCCTAAACTTTTAGGGTCTTTTTGAGGGTCTAAATGATTTTTTCTATCTACTTTTCCATTCAAAATGTGTACTGCTCAGCTAGACCTTTCCAATGGTATATTAAGCGCCCCAAATAGAGATCGTATGCAAAAGTTATGCCCTCGGGAAGTTGGTGTATCAACTACCCCCCATTGGGGCCCACAAACCTTTTAGAATTTCATCTTTTGGGGTTAGGGTTTTCACATTAATTCTTTATGTTAAAAAGGCCTTTCGAGCCTCATTGTAAACACTTCTTCTTGCAATGAGGTATTGTGTGATGTTGCCCCACTAGAAGTTTGTGATGTTCTTTTAGGCCAACCCTATATATGGAAGCATCATGTTAGTTATGAGTCTCGACCCCATAGTGTCATTGTTACTTTGCGAGGTCAACTCTATAGGATACTAGAGGTAGTTCTGACTATTGTCATGACAAAACAGTGCCACAAAGTAATCTCTCATGCCACAAAGTTTATCCTTTTCACAATATGGTCAGAAGATGAACATAAAGACACTACGACCACTACAGACTCTGCCCAAGACCTTTATCTCTAGCAGAAGTAGGTCTAAAAGATTGTATAAGAGAACAAATATATCATTGCTTCACCTACGGGGGTGCCTCTGCACCGCCTAGTCAAGCCAAGCTATAATAGAGCCATTCATAGCTCTATTGGCCATAGCTCTTTTCAGGTGTGCTTGGGGTTCCAACCATTAGCCCCCATAGATATAGCTCCTCGTGTTGAAACTTCACCAACAAAGTCCTTCCACACTCAGGCATATCATGGAGCTATATTGGTTGAACGGATCCAACCACTCCAACAACAGGTTCATGACTTCCTTCAACAAGCTAAGCAGGGCAACTTCTTCAGTAAGGCAAGCGGGTCACCAAGGTTCAAATTCAGAAAAAGATTCTCCATCTCCCATGGGAAATTGACTAAATAGGGACCATTTCTTCCTAAGGCGGGAGGAATTATCCAGGTGGATATCGGTGGCCACCTACCTATTCCATTGGCTGAAAACACAATTTTCCACCTTGGCAGTTTTCTACAATTTTTTAGTTCCTGAACTTCTGGGGCCATTTTGAGGGCCCAAAAAATGTTTTCTATCTACTTTTCCATACTAAATGTGTACTCCTTAGCTAGACCTTTCCAATGGTATATCAATTTCCCCAAATGACGATCGTATGCAAAAGTTACGCCCTTGGGAAGTTGACGTATCAACTACCCCCATCGGGGCCTGCAAATCTTTTGGATTTTCACCTTTTGGGGTTACATCGAGGCCCGCAAACCTTTTGGAATTTCATTTTTTGGGGTTACATCAGGGCCCACAAACCTTTTGGCGTTTCATCTTTTGGGGTTACATTGGGTCCCACAAATCTTTTGGCATTCCATCTTCCGAGGTCAGGGTTTTCTCATTAATGCTTTATGTTAAAAAGGCCTTTCAAGCCTCATTGTAAACACATATTCTTGTGAATGAGTGTAGTCGTCGCATCTCTTCTTAGAGATAATCTACCACTACTCTAGGGATTTCATTTCGCTCTACATTTTTTTTACAGTTCCTGTACATTTCATTCATTAATATAAATTGTGTATTAATGTATCTTTGTGTTTCTTACAATATCTCTATGTGTTTCCTTGTTATATCTCTGCCTTCATTTCATTCTCAGCAAAATCCAGATCATTACCCATTCAAACTTGGGCTAAACCACATACTCTATCAATGCATCAGACAAGATGAGGTAAATGAGATCTAACATGTTTGCCATGATGAACCTTGTGGGGGGCACTTTGATGCAAATAGAACATCCTACAAAGTGCGTCAAGTAGGGTATTATTTCCCAACACCTCACAAGGGCACTAAAGAGTATGTATAACACTATGATTAGTATCAAAGAATGGATAAGCCTACAAAAAGGGATGATATGCCACTACAAATACAAGTCTCAATGGAACCATTTTAAAAATGGGGGTTAGACTTTGTGGGACCCATTGACCAAGAATCCAACCAAAAGGAGCACATATTGGTTTGTACAAATTACTTAACAAAATGGGAAAATGTAAAGTCAATAAAATATGCTAAACAGGAGAAGGTGTCAAAAAATTTATATGAAAAATATCCTTACAAGATTTGGAGTGCCTAGAGATATTGTAATAGAACAAGGGCCTTAGTTTACTTCTAATCTCATTGAAAATCTCATGGACCTATACAAATTTGTCACAAGAAATCAATTGCTTATCATGTTCATGCAAATGGGAAAGTAGAAGTAAAAAATAGAGAATTAGAGAATATCTCGAGAAAGATAGTAAAGCAACACATAAAATACTGGTCAAATAGATACAAATTTGTCACAAGAAATCAATTGCTTATCACCCTCATGCAAATGGGCAAGTAGAAGTAAAAAATAAAGAATTAGAGAATATCTTGAGAAAGAAAGTAAAGAAACACAAAAAATATTGGGCAAATAGATTAATAGAAGTTGTATGGGCATATAACACTACATGGAAGACAATTATAGGGTTAGCACCTTATGATTTGGTTTACGAAATGGTGGTTATACTCCCAATTGAATTCAAATTTCAAACAATTAAAATAGCTCTAGGCATAGCACTAGATCTCTCTAAAGCACAATAAGAGAGTCTAAATAAGATCAATGTGTTGGTCAAGTATAGGCAACAAGCTTTGTTTCATACTAAAATAATCCATCAATACAAAGTAAGGTGGCATGACAAGTATGTCAAGACAAAAATATTCAAAAAAAGAGATTGGGACCTACTCTATGATTCAATATTTAAGGATTTCCAGGGAAAGTTAAAAACAATATGGTTGTGGCCTTATCAAATTGACAGCCAATATGATAATGGATCAGTAAGGCTAAGAACAATAAATGAAGTAAAATTACCTCTTGTCATTAGTGGATGCATGGTTAAACTCTACAACAAGCCACTATTAAAGGAATTTACTTTTCAACTTCAGGGACATCATTTGGATCTAATTGAAAGTAGAAATTAGACTGATGAGAGAGAAAGAGAGAGAGGTCAAACATCAGTTTTTGGGGATTGGTTTTTGTTGCATAGGGGCATGCAACCATCTAGTTGGGGGTGATGATGGGACCTCAAATTTCATTTTACTGCCCATCTTGTTGCCTTAATTTCGATACATTTTTCCTCAAACTCACGACCTTCCTAAGAACATTATTACTTTTCATGACCCACTTTCATGCTTATCTAAATGAATATAATTTGTTTAATCTCAAATGGATGTAATATATGCTTGGTTTTTTAAGTTAAATTGAGGATAATTATGTGATTTTCATTTCTTGAGCTAATGTGGTTTACAAGCAAGGAAGTAATTTAGCATTGATGAATGAATTTGAGAAGGGGGTTTGACCCTCACGCCATTGCTCCTCTTCGATCATTCACCACATGCCAATCAACTGGGTCGGTGAGAAATACAAGGTATTTTTTCCCCTCATGACTTTCAATACTACCAACACTTGAAGGCAACAATAAATTCCCTAGATAGTTTTACTTCCTTCAAGGTCTTGGTATTCAAATTGGTAAAAAAGGGAAAATAGTCATCTTGAATCAACCATGTTGAAAAGAAGGAAATCAAGGGATCACATGCACCAATCAAGGAATTGATTGAATGGGTTACATACAACTCTCTATATCACTACAAGTATAAATAGAGACTTAGATGATAGAATAGGGTATTCAAGTTATCATGTCATTTCCAATTGTTTCTTATAATACTTGTAGGAATTGTATTAGAGAGGCAAAGTTCCATCCTCTCATTTATATGACATTTTATCAATAAGAGAAAGCAAACATTACTAAATTTTTGTGTCTCTAAGAGTTTCTAGGGGTTTCGGGAATTTTCTTGAGTAGGGCCCCTTCAAGGAAAGGACATGGGATCCCTTCTTTCGCTGCATTCCTTGTCTTTAGAATTTTTGTTAGAGATCTAGATAGACTTTTATAGAACAAAGTTGTTGTTTTATGCTAGATTTGTATTTCATTTCCAATGGTGTTTTTATTTCTTGTGTTTCTTTGAGCAATATTTTTATTTCGTGTATTTCTTTGAAGGTGTTTCTTATTTAAATTACAATGATTAGAGCTTTGAAGTGCATTTCATGAATCTATTATATGATAACTAATTCTATAACGATTGATTAATCTAGTAGTTTCATAGTGATCAGTCATTCAAGGAACCTTCTCATTTTGATTAACTTTTCATCCAATAGGCAATGACCCTATCTCCATTTGTCTTTTGGCATACTATAAGAAGAGATGGAAGTGAAAGTCATGGACTTGAGTGAATTAGAATTAAACTAGGATGAGATATCAAAGATGTTTATTTGCCTTGTCAACGTTTTATTAGAGTTTTTAAGTCAAATTAGACTTTGGTAGTTTGCATAAATAGTGCACAACACCTCACAAGTTTGCACAATCCATGCATTGCAATTTAAGGTGAAGCTAAGGACTTCAGTATATCTTGTTGCAACTCTTTGTCCCAACAACAAAGTGCATTTGTTAACATTTAATTACATTCATTTAATATAACAAAACTAAAAGCATGCATAATAAAGGAAACAATGTAGAAATCATCAAGAGACACCACAATAACATACACATGAGCATAACAATATTCCATTGTATTTGCAAAACAATTATTGCATCTCATAGTAGTGATAAATATGCATCTACAATGTGCAAAACTAACACATGAACATAAGTCTCTCATAACATAACTCAACACTAATTCAACAAGAACTCTACATAACATCATCACTGAGTTTACATAGTAGCCTCCACATATATATAGGTGAAAGGGGTGGCTATAAAAGAATCCCGGATATACTAAATAATTTTCTTGGTTTAACCCACTCATATCAAAGGGTCTAAATCTTTAACAAAATATGCAAATGGGTATCAGAGATTGGGCATAGAGGGTTTATGAAATGACTCCTTCGACTCTATCTACTCAAGATTATATAGTTCTACATACTCAAGCTTATGTAGCTTCATGTTTTAAGTGGGTTCCTTTTTCTAAACACTACTCTACATTAGTAGTTAGGAAAAGTCAAGCATAAAAACTTGCTAAATGCACCTTTCAACTCATCCCTGAGTTGGGTGTTGCACCTTACTATTAAAGAATGGCCTTGTATTTGGGGATTTCTCAAATAGCAACATCCCTAAACCCATTGAGCACATCAAACATTGGTTTTCAAGTGGTTATGGCATCCCATATCTTCTATGCATAGTCTATCATTGATGTTCCAGTAATGCCTTGTCCCATAGGCACGGCCCTTATTAATGTAATGGTCCTTAACCCTTACACTTGAAACACAAACCAAGTATCTAGAGATTATAATGTAAGAAACCAAATACAAGAGACAAATAAGATGAAATATGTGAATTATATCCTTGTATTATGATAACTAGAAGAAATAATGCAATGTTCACTTGCCTCTTAAGGTGGGGTGACCTTTCACTAAACAAAGCTCCAAATACCACAATACTCGACAAAACATTCCATAACCTCCCAACCCTTTAAATACATTATCAGTAGAAAAACCCTAACTACTTGTGGTCCCATCATTATTGAGTACCAACTACCTAGTGGGCCTTATTACACCTCAGATTTAATTCAATGTACCCTATATTTTTTCACTAGATGTGAACCATCATATGAGAAAATTATGTGTCTTATTGTGTAATGATGAACTAAAAGTGTGGTTGTATTTGCACTCATGTATTTTATTGGACCATGCTTAGATGTTCTATGTATTGGTGGAGGGCTATGTTGTATCTCTAGACCCCATGTGGTCAGTCATAGCCTGTCCTTTTAGTCCCCATTTGAAGATAGGATTTTCTTTTATGGATATGCTCAACTGCCCCTTGATTAGCTCTTCATCGTGTCAGTCATTTATGATATGGGTTGGTATGCAACCATCTTGGGGTGGATCTAATAGGACACATGATCTAGGGGAGACACTAGTCTCTCTTACCCCTTTGTGTATGATGTAAAAGTGTTGCTCTTTGCAAATGTTGTCACACCTATATATAGCACACTTAATTTACAACTAAGAATGGATCCTTTTCTTATGTATTCATCACATTTTTGCCATATATTATTATAGAATATTCTACAGATGCTCACTTAGCTTCACATTTCCCAATGCGCTATCACAATTCTTGAGGTAGTACACATATCCCAAAGCACTAGTCACATCTTCCAAGGCAAATTTGGGCTATTTATGCATGCATGGAAATCCTCTACACACGCCACGTTGAAGATTCCAAAGTGCCCTCTTATTTCATCCCTTTTGAGCATCTTATCACTTGCTTAGAGGATCAACCCACCCTTTTGTACATCGTACTAGCCATTAGGGGTTATATGACCCATTTTTTGACTTGGAGAATCACTTACATGCTTAATGGAGGTGCCTTGACACTAGATATGAACATGGTCATGCCTTGGAGACATATTTCAAGGGTTTATGAGCATTATTTGAGGGGTCATCCACCTTTTGATGCTTTTCTTACTCCTTCCATGAGGTTGTTCCACATTATAAGTCTAGACATTGGACCTTTGCTTACTTGGTATGCCTCTGCACAATGATTTGAGGCCTTGACTACAATTTATCCTTCGAACATTGAGATAATGAAGCTAATATGCCCCACTTCTATGGGACATCCCCCTCCCATGAGGGTTTTATGTACATGTGGCATCATTTTATAATGTTTTGATTTGGTCTCCTTCTTCGTGTGGATGAAAAGTCTTCTTTGTAATTATCCTAGGCTAATTTTAGGGAGAATGAATTGATTGGGCTCTCCTCTCATTCCAAATTGTTGTGAATTGTTGGATATCATTTGCGACTACAATTAATAGAAGATCTTCCTTTTGAGGTTTTGGTGTCAATCCTTGGAGATTTCTCTTTCTTGGTTATCTTCTTGGTGCATTAAATATTTGTTATGGTGATTCAAGAATTCTACTAGTGTTTAAGATCAATCCATTTGAAGGGTTACTATATCACTTGGAGAGGAGACATTCTAGGGTTTTTTCCTTCTTCTCTTGTTAGCTTGGGTAAGTACTTAATCCATTAATTTGTTTTTCCTCTTGGTTCCTTGGCAAGGATTTTAAGTATTTTTTTCAAGTTATAGTTGATCTTGTTGGTGAAGGTTTTTTCCTTTGAGGAAACCCTTCTTGTAGGGCCTTGGTCGTCTTAGCTTATCTTGATTAGGTCGGGGATTATTCTACCCTTAGCGTTCTAGTCTCTTACCCTAGTCCTTAAGATAAAAGTGACCAATTTTTAAAGGGGCATACTTCTTTACCCCATAATCCGTAATTGGATTTTAAAAAGGCACTAGTCCTATATCCAACAACCAACCAAAACACCATGAAATCAAAACTTTTTATTTTTATTTTTTGTTGTTTATCAACAAATCTAATGGTGAAAGTTAAAGAAAAATATTTATGTAGATTTATTTCATTGTCTAGTGTAAAGTTAACAGATTACTTCATTTTCTAGACAATCTTATCCTAGGGTTTATGCTTAATTGTTGATCTCTAAACCTAAGGAGATAAATTGTCCATGTTGGATTGAGCTCTAATATGTTATATAACATTTTGTGGATCAATTTAAGGTGATTCTCAAATCTGGAAATTGAATTGCAACATTAAAAATAAGATTTGGTAAAACCCTAAGGCTAGGGTTTGATGCTTCAAGGTGTTTTCTTTCTTATTCATGTCCTCTATTTCATTTCTAGATCATTTACCAAGATTATCTTACATATCTATATGTGATCTTAATCTCTAATCTAATAATTGCTTATCATTTACTTAGAGGTTTTATTTGGTGAATTCCAAGTGCTAACTTGTGAAACCCTGGGGGGATTCACCATCCATTTTACAATTTCTTGCTTAGTTAATGTCTATATATCTTTAGAACTTGTCTATAACACTTGTTTGGCTATTATTGCATAGAATATCCATTTCCCAAGTGTAAGCATCCAAGAAATCTTAATTGTTTGTACTTAATCTCTCTCTTGGATGGTAGTTTCATTATCTAAATATGAAATTTATGCGTTTTTATTTATAAAACATATTTAGAAGTGAAAGGAAAGCAATAATATTGTCCTCTCTTAAGAATATAATCAATTAGTAAACACAAGTACACATTGCACCTTTTATTTATGCTAAATGTATTCGCTCTTTATGTCTTAAAGTAGCTTAAAGTGGTTCTACCCTCTTGTGGGTTTTGTTTGTTGAGTGATACACTTAATACAAATCTGAAATTGTTAATATAGTTTATCATGCACATTAGATTTGGCACACACATCCAATAGCTCCTAACCATTCTTGAAGTGGATATAATTGTGGTTCATGCAATTGTTTCTAGTTGAATATATTTAGGGCACTGTAATCATTGATTGGAATCCTAATTCATAGGCTTGTTATATATTTTGTGGATTCATCAAAGTAGATCATATGATTGCATGGTTTTATTTTATTTAAATAGGTTTACTTTCATTATTTTGGATACCCCCTGTGGCTTCTAGGAGTTGGCCTAAAGTGCAGGGTAAAGTGTACTAAGGTGACAATGGTGCACTTCCCTCCTGTTGCCCTTGTTAGCACCTACATTGGGAATTTTCACAAGGGTGTTAGTTCAAGCAGTAACATGCCTTTTTTTAATAAAGAGGGCCCTTTTACATTAAACAACTATCCACTACTACCTAATGTTTCTTATTCAAAGAAGATGGATGCATACATTAATTGACTAATTCATGGGTAAATTAAAGTAGGGAGGTTAGGGTAGGACCCTAAAATGCCCTCCCCCTTCAAAAGAAACATTTTCCTCAAGGATGGAGGTGAGGAAATTACTACAAAATCATTGTTGGTTCCTATGTTGAACCTTCTAGTTGCATATCTTTCCACTGGATTAGTACTTCTTAGACCATTCGTTGGTGTAATTGATGCTCTCTAGTGTCCAATACTGCTTCTGTCTAGAGCCAAACAAAGCCTTCTTTATCAATTTCTAGTAAGTTGGTTTTCACCTTGCAATTCGATCCCATGACCTTCATCAAACAAGACACGTGAAAAACTTGATTAATCTTGAAGTGGGTTGGAAGATCCAACTTGTAAACTGATTTTCTAATGTGCTAAATGATCTTATAGGTTCCATAGAACTTTAGTACTAGTTTTTGGTGGATTTTATCATTGAGTGATGTTTTCTTATAGGGTTGAACACAAAGAAGCACATGGTCCCCTTTTGCAAAAGAATGATACGAGTGATGTTGGTCAACTTGTTGTTTCATTATATTTTGAGACATAACCAAATTGTCCTTAAGTGTGCAGAGAATGGCTTCACTTGTGTGAAGTGTGTTATCCATTGCATGAACCTTGGAGGTGCCTCGTAAATAAGAAGTCACTAACAAAGGTTTTTGGCCATACATAGCTTCATATGTTATCATTTTGATAGCTCCATAATAATTGGTATTGTACCGCCATTCTTTAAGGGGAAGCCATTGTGCCCAATGGTGCAACTTCTTTGAAGCAAAGCATCACAAACAAGTTTCTAAGAACTTGTTAACCACTTTGATTTGAGCATATGTTTGGGGATGACACACAATGCTCATGTGAACCTAAATACCCTACAGTTTAAACAACTTCTATTAAAATTTGTTGGTGAATGTGGGGTCTTGGTCCAAGACAATGGAAGTAGGCATGCCATGTAACTTAAAAATATGATTCATGAAGACTTGGGAAATTGAGGAGGGGTAAATGGGTGCAATAAGGGACAAAAATGAGTGTATTTGAAAACATGATAGACTACCACCATG
>JZKD02S0508346.1:6806-16862 GCA_000966675.3 Picea glauca
AGGCAGTTGTCATATCTGACGTGCCCACACACACACATGCAAAGAATATAACACATACCCAACAAACATATGTAGAAGTTCAAAAACCCAAAAAAGTATGCAACTCAGTAAGGTTTTGAGGTTGCAACCAATTCTATACATCTTCATTTTTTCAAGATCCACCCAAACTTCATGTATGCTAATGACGAATCCAAGGTAGAGAATGGATGTCATGGTGAATGAATATTTGGATAAATTTTCCTAAAACTTATGTCTTTAGAGTGTATATAATACTTACTCAACCTGTTGGAGGTGTTCATCCCATTATTTAGTGAAATATGTCATTAAAGTACACCTCTACAAACTATTTTAAGAAGGGTTTCAACACATCATTCATCAATGTCATAAATTTTGATGGGGCACTTGTAAGACCAAAGGGCATCACTAACCATTCAAACAATCCTTCTCTAGATTTGAATTTAATTTTCCAAATGTCTTCAGGGTGTATTGAAACCTAATGATATCCATCTTGAGATCAATCTTAATGAATCACTATACTTCCTTAACTGATCCAAGAGGTTATCCATATGAGGTAATATATATCAATTATTCACTATTGTCTTGTTCAAAACTCTATAATCTATGAAAAAATGCCACATACCATCTTTCTTTGGCACCAGGGCTCTCTATTTGATCTTTCTAATGTCCATTAGCTCTTATATTTAATGGAGAACTTCATCATTCTCCCATAAAGATCTATGACAAAGTGGACCCTTGGGAAATTATGATCCTAGAATGAGGTTGATCCCATGTTGTATTGAACAATGCACTTGCACTCCTTTTAGGTCCTCATAAACTCACTACATTGTTTCAAGGTTGCATCAAATTGTAGTTGTCGTTGTGCACCTTGTTCTCTTTCAATTGAAAAGACACATTTGTCATTGAAACCTGATTTCCTTGTTGGTATGAATATCAAGAGAACAAACCTCTGCAAATGACCAATTATCTTTCTAGCCTACTTGGCTAACACAAGATTCGTCATTTAAAATGGTGAAGATGCAATGATAGTTTATGTGGAACCCACAAATTGTACATGCCACTTTTGAGGTCTAGACTCGCATTTCCCATGTCAATCCCATATGTAGTGTCATCTAAGGATGAGAATAGATAATTCCAATGGTGCAACATTATAGAGGACCTTGTCCTACAATGGTTGGATAGTATATGGTACATTGCATTATTTCTTGACCAGAACTTCCTTCCCTTTCTATATCCCTCCCAAGGAATAGTGTTGAATATGCTCAACAACTTTCAGTTTAGTCCATGTGGATTTTGGGGATATGGTGTTATTTTGGATTCCACCATCAATCATAATGTGCACATGTTGTCCTTTCACACAGAACTTGGTATGAAATAGTCTCTCTTGTTCTTCCTTGTCTCTTGGTGTTACAAAAAGTAGTTGCTAGACGTTTTGTGTCACAACAGAGGGTTGTGCAATTGTGACACACTAATGAACAACATTGTGGGCTTGTAGCATTGGTAGTGTCACTAGTATTAATCACAAAACATGTCATGGGTCCATGGTGAGTATTAATGTTCTTACACATTTCCATGATCGTGGTTCGTACACTATTCATTCAAGTGAGTGAATGTTTGATGATGGTCACACCATGTTTCTATGGTAGGCTTCTTGGAACCACTGGTAGATTCAGGACTTTACATGTACTACTTTACTTCTACTAGAACTTGCATTTACTAATGTCTTTATCCTTAACAAATTTGGACTCAAATGATATTTTTTCAACTTTACTATTTTACTTTTGAGTTTTCCCTTCATTCCAGTGATTGAACTTATCTTCCAACTTTTTTGCAAATTAGTAAGCATCTCCCAACATGTTAATAGTTAGGAATTCTAATTATAATTTCATATACTAGTGCAATAATACCTCGAGTTTCAAAATTCTCAAGCGTTAAAGGCTTATATCATCCACTTTAATCAACACCCAATGAAATTATCCACTAAAGTATGGGACAAATTGACATTACTTTTGGAGCAATCTTTTCTAATATGCATTCATCATCGAGGTGTCCTATCAAATATAATTATCTTTCAAGGTTACCTTGAGTTCTTCCCACATTGCCAGAGGTTGCTACACTTCTTTTCACTATTGTGTAAAGGAATCCCACCATGAAAGTCCATACCCCACAAATATTAGAATTGCAGATGCAATCTTCTCTTCATTAGAAAATTGATTCACATCAAAATATGATTCAACTTATTGCAACCATCCATCTAGGGATTTGCATCAACTTCTCCTTTCAATAAAGGAATTTCAACATGTACATTTACTTTGAATTGGTTTCTTCCTTTGATCAGTGCATCGAATCCATGATTGGAATTTTTGTGGAGATTATCCCTAGGTGCGAGGCATCACATCACTTCTACCATTTGATCATACATTTTTTTTTATCTTTGTCTGCACGAGCCTAGACTAGGGATTGTGTGGCAGAGAAGGGGATCTGATTCCTTGGGTTGTGCGAGTTGAAGGAGAAAGAGATATCGTGGATTGGTGATCCAGATTTTATGAGAAGAACGAAATGAATACAGATATATATTATTAACACAGAGATATAATGAACAATAAAAGAGATACAGTAAAACTTGGCTTCTATTCATTAAAGAAATATGTTGAAACTGTAAAATGGAGACTGAAACAAGTTTGCTAGAATGGTGGTGGCTTATCTCTGAGAAGAGATGTGATGGTTGTGCTCATTCGCAAGAAAATGAGTACAATGAGGCTCTAAAGATGTTTTTATATTAAACATGAATGTCAAAACCATAGAAATCCAGAAACCTAACCCTAGGAGATGAAACACCAAAAGTCATGTGGGCCCCGTTGGGGTAAGTTGGTACATCAAATTCTCAGGGTCGTAACTTTTGCATACAATCTCCATTTTAGGCGCATGATAGTCTGTTGGAAAGGTATATCCAAGGAATACACATTATGTCATTGCACTTTAACTTTTTCTACGATGTGATTGTGGTGGGCACAAAAAAAATTGTTTAGGGCCTCAAAATGGCCATGAAAGTTTGGGACTCGAAAAGCTAGAAAAAAACTGCCAAGATGAAAACTGAAATTGCCAAGACAACATCTGTATGTGAGCCAGTTGGAATAGGTGGGTGGCCATCGATATCCACCTGGATCAATCCTCCCCCCTTAGGAATCAATGGTCTCCATTGCGTTGAGTTCCCCCATCAGATGAGGAAATTTCTGTTGAATTTGGCCCCAGGTGAGCCACTTTCCTTGGTCCAGAAGCTGCCCTACTTTGACAACATGATAAAGATGAAACTTCTATTGGCGAGTTCCCTTGATATGTGTGTCCACGATCTGATAAGTGGTTGCTTGTTCCATGCAATCAAGGTTGAGGTCTATCGGTGTCAATTGTTCTACTACCTTTGAGGTGTCCAATAATGGTGAAATGTATGGTTGAAGGAGGTCCACATTAAACACTGGGAGAAAACCAAGGAAGGGAGGAATGTTGATCTCAAAATCATTGTCACCCACAACCTTGGTGATTGTATAAGGTCCATAGCGAAGTGGATGAAGCTTCCGATGGGGTGTTGTAAGGATTTATTTCTGCAAGTGCAACCAAACTTTATCTCCCACCTAAAACTTGTGTGGCACCCAGTGTTGATCATGGAGCTTCCTGTACTTGGCATTGGACTTTTGCAAAATATCTTGAACCTATTAGCGGATGTGTTGGATCCGCTTGATGAACTAGGGAGATTTTTCAGCTTTAGTTTCAGCATGGAATGAGTATGTCCGAGTGGCCGCAAGGGGTAGTGCAACATCCATGGGACCCAATGGTTGAAATTCCAACCCCACTTGAAAGGGGTTGTGGCCGGTTGAGCTAGGCATGGCTCTCTTGTAGCTATGTTGAACACAACGAAGACTCTCATCCCATGTGTGGGGATGCTTGGAATTGTACATGCGTGGGATATGCATGATCATATAATTGACAACCTCGGTTTGGTCATCCATCTGCAGGTGGAAGACAATGGATTTGGTGACCTTGGTGTCCAGAGTGATAAGAGGCTCGATCAGAATGTGTTGAGGAACTAGTTGACCCAATATGAGATGGTGGTTTTTGGTATCCCAAAATGTACCCACACTCATTCGAAGAAGAGGTTGGTAGTGGCCTCTGCTATGATGATCTTCTTAAAGGCGACCATAATAACCATTTTATAAAAATAATCAACCACCATAAAAACACAGTCATTTCCCCGCTTGGTGGATGGAAGGCCCGACATGTAGTCCATCAAGATGGATTCCCAGGGCCTTTCAGGAGTAGGCAGAGGGGTGTACATTCTTTGTTTCTTAATGGTTGGTTTGGAAATGGCACGGGAAGTGCAAGACCTAATATACTTACTGACATCATGTCGAAGTTTCAGTCAATAAAAATGTTGTTGCAGCACTGTCATTGTCTTTTCTATGCCGAAATGTCCTTCCACCCGTCTGTAGTGGGCTTTCCAAATCAGCTTCGCTTGATCGCTTGATGGAATGTAGAGATTCCCTAGATGGCATANAGGCAGTTGTCATATCTGACGTGCCCACACACACACATGCAAAGAATATAACACATACCCAACAAACATATGTAGAAGTTCAAAAACCCAAAAAAGTATGCAACTCAGTAAGGTTTTGAGGTTGCAACCAATTCTATACATCTTCATTTTTTCAAGATCCACCCAAACTTCATGTATGCTAATGACGAATCCAAGGTAGAGAATGGATGTCATGGTGAATGAATATTTGGATAAATTTTCCTAAAACTTATGTCTTTAGAGTGTATATAATACTTACTCAACCTGTTGGAGGTGTTCATCCCATTATTTAGTGAAATATGTCATTAAAGTACACCTCTACAAACTATTTTAAGAAGGGTTTCAACACATCATTCATCAATGTCATAAATTTTGATGGGGCACTTGTAAGACCAAAGGGCATCACTAACCATTCAAACAATCCTTCTCTAGATTTGAATTTAATTTTCCAAATGTCTTCAGGGTGTATTGAAACCTAATGATATCCATCTTGAGATCAATCTTAATGAATCACTATACTTCCTTAACTGATCCAAGAGGTTATCCATATGAGGTAATATATATCAATTATTCACTATTGTCTTGTTCAAAACTCTATAATCTATGAAAAAATGCCACATACCATCTTTCTTTGGCACCAGGGCTCTCTATTTGATCTTTCTAATGTCCATTAGCTCTTATATTTAATGGAGAACTTCATCATTCTCCCATAAAGATCTATGACAAAGTGGACCCTTGGGAAATTATGATCCTAGAATGAGGTTGATCCCATGTTGTATTGAACAATGCACTTGCACTCCTTTTAGGTCCTCATAAACTCACTACATTGTTTCAAGGTTGCATCAAATTGTAGTTGTCGTTGTGCACCTTGTTCTCTTTCAATTGAAAAGACACATTTGTCATTGAAACCTGATTTCCTTGTTGGTATGAATATCAAGAGAACAAACCTCTGCAAATGACCAATTATCTTTCTAGCCTACTTGGCTAACACAAGATTCGTCATTTAAAATGGTGAAGATGCAATGATAGTTTATGTGGAACCCACAAATTGTACATGCCACTTTTGAGGTCTAGACTCGCATTTCCCATGTCAATCCCATATGTAGTGTCATCTAAGGATGAGAATAGATAATTCCAATGGTGCAACATTATAGAGGACCTTGTCCTACAATGGTTGGATAGTATATGGTACATTGCATTATTTCTTGACCAGAACTTCCTTCCCTTTCTATATCCCTCCCAAGGAATAGTGTTGAATATGCTCAACAACTTTCAGTTTAGTCCATGTGGATTTTGGGGATATGGTGTTATTTTGGATTCCACCATCAATCATAATGTGCACATGTTGTCCTTTCACACAGAACTTGGTATGAAATAGTCTCTCTTGTTCTTCCTTGTCTCTTGGTGTTACAAAAAGTAGTTGCTAGACGTTTTGTGTCACAACAGAGGGTTGTGCAATTGTGACACACTAATGAACAACATTGTGGGCTTGTAGCATTGGTAGTGTCACTAGTATTAATCACAAAACATGTCATGGGTCCATGGTGAGTATTAATGTTCTTACACATTTCCATGATCGTGGTTCGTACACTATTCATTCAAGTGAGTGAATGTTTGATGATGGTCACACCATGTTTCTATGGTAGGCTTCTTGGAACCACTGGTAGATTCAGGACTTTACATGTACTACTTTACTTCTACTAGAACTTGCATTTACTAATGTCTTTATCCTTAACAAATTTGGACTCAAATGATATTTTTTCAACTTTACTATTTTACTTTTGAGTTTTCCCTTCATTCCAGTGATTGAACTTATCTTCCAACTTTTTTGCAAATTAGTAAGCATCTCCCAACATGTTAATAGTTAGGAATTCTAATTATAATTTCATATACTAGTGCAATAATACCTCGAGTTTCAAAATTCTCAAGCGTTAAAGGCTTATATCATCCACTTTAATCAACACCCAATGAAATTATCCACTAAAGTATGGGACAAATTGACATTACTTTTGGAGCAATCTTTTCTAATATGCATTCATCATCGAGGTGTCCTATCAAATATAATTATCTTTCAAGGTTACCTTGAGTTCTTCCCACATTGCCAGAGGTTGCTACACTTCTTTTCACTATTGTGTAAAGGAATCCCACCATGAAAGTCCATACCCCACAAATATTAGAATTGCAGATGCAATCTTCTCTTCATTAGAAAATTGATTCACATCAAAATATGATTCAACTTATTGCAACCATCCATCTAGGGATTTGCATCAACTTCTCCTTTCAATAAAGGAATTTCAACATGTACATTTACTTTGAATTGGTTTCTTCCTTTGATCAGTGCATCGAATCCATGATTGGAATTTTTGTGGAGATTATCCCTAGGTGCGAGGCATCACATCACTTCTACCATTTGATCATACATTTTTTTTTATCTTTGTCTGCACGAGCCTAGACTAGGGATTGTGTGGCAGAGAAGGGGATCTGATTCCTTGGGTTGTGCGAGTTGAAGGAGAAAGAGATATCGTGGATTGGTGATCCAGATTTTATGAGAAGAACGAAATGAATACAGATATATATTATTAACACAGAGATATAATGAACAATAAAAGAGATACAGTAAAACTTGGCTTCTATTCATTAAAGAAATATGTTGAAACTGTAAAATGGAGACTGAAACAAGTTTGCTAGAATGGTGGTGGCTTATCTCTGAGAAGAGATGTGATGGTTGTGCTCATTCGCAAGAAAATGAGTACAATGAGGCTCTAAAGATGTTTTTATATTAAACATGAATGTCAAAACCATAGAAATCCAGAAACCTAACCCTAGGAGATGAAACACCAAAAGTCATGTGGGCCCCGTTGGGGTAAGTTGGTACATCAAATTCTCAGGGTCGTAACTTTTGCATACAATCTCCATTTTAGGCGCATGATAGTCTGTTGGAAAGGTATATCCAAGGAATACACATTATGTCATTGCACTTTAACTTTTTCTACGATGTGATTGTGGTGGGCACAAAAAAAATTGTTTAGGGCCTCAAAATGGCCATGAAAGTTTGGGACTCGAAAAGCTAGAAAAAAACTGCCAAGATGAAAACTGAAATTGCCAAGACAACATCTGTATGTGAGCCAGTTGGAATAGGTGGGTGGCCATCGATATCCACCTGGATCAATCCTCCCCCCTTAGGAATCAATGGTCTCCATTGCGTTGAGTTCCCCCATCAGATGAGGAAATTTCTGTTGAATTTGGCCCCAGGTGAGCCACTTTCCTTGGTCCAGAAGCTGCCCTACTTTGACAACATGATAAAGATGAAACTTCTATTGGCGAGTTCCCTTGATATGTGTGTCCACGATCTGATAAGTGGTTGCTTGTTCCATGCAATCAAGGTTGAGGTCTATCGGTGTCAATTGTTCTACTACCTTTGAGGTGTCCAATAATGGTGAAATGTATGGTTGAAGGAGGTCCACATTAAACACTGGGAGAAAACCAAGGAAGGGAGGAATGTTGATCTCAAAATCATTGTCACCCACAACCTTGGTGATTGTATAAGGTCCATAGCGAAGTGGATGAAGCTTCCGATGGGGTGTTGTAAGGATTTATTTCTGCAAGTGCAACCAAACTTTATCTCCCACCTAAAACTTGTGTGGCACCCAGTGTTGATCATGGAGCTTCCTGTACTTGGCATTGGACTTTTGCAAAATATCTTGAACCTATTAGCGGATGTGTTGGATCCGCTTGATGAACTAGGGAGATTTTTCAGCTTCAGTTTCAACATGGAATGAGTATGCCTGAGTGGTCGCAAGGGGTAGTGCAACATCCATGGGACCCAATGGTTGAAATTCCAACCCCACTTGAAAGGGGTTGTGGTCGGTTGAGCTAGGCATGGCTCTCTTGTAGCTATGTTGAACATAGCGAAGACTCTCATCCCATGTGTGGGGATGCTTGGAATTGTACATGCGCGGGATATGCATGATCATCTAATTGACAACCTCGGTTTGGTCATCCATCTGCAGGTGGAAGACAATGGATTTGGTGACCTTGGTGTCCAGAAGTGATAAGAGACTCGATCAGAATGTGTTGAGGAACTAGTTGACCCAATATGAGATGGTGGTTTTTGGTATCCCAAAATGTACCCACACTCATTCGAAGAAGAGGTTGGTAGTGGCCTCTGCTATGATGATCTTCTTAAAGGCGACCATAATAACCATTTTATAAAAATAATCAACCACCATAAAAACACAGTCATTTCCCCGCTTGGTGGATGGAAGGCCCGACATGTAGTCCATCAAGATGGATTCCCAGGGCCTTTCAGGAGTAGGCAGAGGGGTGTACATTCTTTGTTTCTTAACAGTTGGTTTGGAAATGGCACGGGAAGTGCAAGACCTAATATACTTACTGACATCATGTCGAAGTTTCAGTCAATAAAAATGTTGTTGTAGCACTGTCATTGTCTTTTCTATGCCGAAATGTCCTTCCACCCGTCTGTAGTGGGCTTTCCAAATCAGCTTCGCTTGATCGCTTGATGGAATGTAGAGATTCCCTAGATGGCATANCGGTTGTATCTTATGCTACTAGACGAAACCCGTTGTGATGCCACCCTAGTTATAGAAACCCAGAAGAAACATGTCAAAGCCCAATACGACAAACAGGTCAAGCCACGTGTTTTCTATGAAGGTGATCTAGTTCTCCTTTATGAACAAGATCGAGATTTTCTAGGAGCCAAAAAATTTGAGGCTATGTGGCGAGGTCCTTATATCGTCAGACGAGTGTTGGAGAAAGGAGCCTACGAGTTAGTGGACTACGATGGTATCCCTTTGAGTGAACCCAAAAATGGGCTTTACTTAAAGAAGTATTATGCTTAGATCATCTATGCATGAGTGCTTGTATTTTATTGTATCATACTTTTGTGTGTTACTTTTGTGTGCTTTTTCGTTATTTGGTTTCTACCCTCGACCGCATACCTTGCGTTGTGCTTGGTTTCCATATGTAGGAGTCTTCGCTACCCCACATTGGCTTCGTCGATAGCGCTAGTCGTAGTACTTAGAACCTTGTTTCTATTGCATGGGAAATTTATGCACCTACAAACGAACTTATCAGTCTACGAGGTGTTTGCCTCGATCGTGCGACCAATAATATCGCAGAATATAGCGTCGTTATCAAATTGTTGACTAATCTTATTTTGATTGGTATCCGCCACCTGGTTATACAACTTTATTTTCAGCTAGTATTGCTACAGTCAAGTAATGTCTATGCTATCTGAATTCCTACTTTATTGCAGGTATATCTACGAATTCGCCTCTTGGAACGTTCTTTTGATTATATTGAATATCAACACATTCCTAGATGTCTAAATACATTGATTGATGCTTTAGCTAATTATGTGTTAGACAAACATCTGAGACTTTTATAAAACTAATCACACATCACATGTATTATACAAAACAAAATAAGTTGATAGAATCCGCATATATATA
>JZKD02S0508368.1:0-16862 GCA_000966675.3 Picea glauca
GTCTTCACATCCATATGTTCTACTTCAAAATCAAACGCAGTAGCAACATATAACAAAAACCTAATAGAAATTAGTTTGGAAACATGAGAAAAAATCTCACCAAAATCAATTCCCTCAACTTAAGAATAACCCTTTGCTACTAACCGAGCTTTGTATTTCTCCACTTTGCCTTCTGCATTCAACTTCTTTTAAACACCCATTTGTTGCCAATGGGATTTCTTCTAGTAGGCAACTCCACTAGATCCCAAGCCTCATTCTTATCCAAGGCTGTCATTTCTTCTACCATGGCCTTTTTCCATAGTTTTCCATCCTCTGAATCCACTACCTCCCTGACAGTTCTAGGATCATCACCAGTAATAGACACAACACAATTTCAATGGAAATTAGGTGGAGTATACCTTTTCGATATCTTTTTTTCTCGTACCGATCTCCTCAATACTGGAGTATGAGGATCGTCTTCTTCTGATTCATGTTCTTCTATAGAGTCTGATTCATCATCCTTTGGCTCAAACTCTATTTTCTTTGGTTCTTCCTTACTTGGTAGGAATTCTTGTTTGACAACATCCTTCATTTCTCTAAATACCACATCTCAACTATACACTACCTTCTTAGTTTATGGGTTCCAAAGCTTATAACCAGTGAGACCATATTTATACCCAATAAAGATACACTTTTCAACCTTCTTATCTAGCTTACTCTTGTTTTCCTTTGGAACATGAACATAGGATCCACAACCAAATACCTTGAGATGTGTGAGAGAGGGTTTCTTACCAGTCCATACCTCATGTGGAGTCTTGTCATCCAGTGTTGGTGAGGGTGATCTATTGACTAGGCAACATGCAGTACCCATTGCCTCTGCCCAAAATTTATGCCCTAACCCGACGCCACTAAGCATGCACCTTGCTTTTTCCATCAACGTCATTTTCATCCTTTCCGCAACTCCATTTTGCTGAGGTGTATATGGAGTAGTCTTCTGCCTTGCTATACCACACTTATTACAGAACTATTCAAATTCATTCCCACAAAACTATCCACCATTATCTGTCCTCAACACCTTAATTTTTTTCTCTATTTGATTCTCAACAAGAGCCTTAAACTCTTTAAACCTGTCAAAGACTTTAGATTTCTTCCTGAGGAAATATATCCAAGTATTCCTTGAGAAGTCATCTATAAATGAGACATAGTACACATATTTTCCCAACGATGGAACCGTCATAGGTATTCCCAATGATGGAACCATCATAGGTATTCCCAATGATGGAACCATCATAGGTCCAAACACATCACTGTGCACTAGCTGTAAAATTCCTTCTTCCCTCATTGCAACAGAGGGGAATCTTACCCAATTATGCTTCCCATATACACAATGTTCAAAAAAATCAAAATCCAGAGAGCAATTAGACATACCTTCAACCATACCTTTACCATGAAGTAGTTGAAGACCCTTCTCTCCGATATGCCCCAGTCTTTGATGCCACAACATAACCTCTTCTCTAGATAATGTAGGAGTTTTTTCTTCTTTTGCTCCAATATTAGGAACAATGGAACTATTACACACATTACTAATAGTTCTTCCTTGCAGCTTATACAAAGTTCCAATCCAAACTCCCTTCAACAACACCATTTCTCCTCGAACCATCCTACACGTTTCTTTTTCAAATACTATTTTTACCCCTGCATCGTCCATTTTGCTTACATAAATCAAATTTCTGTCCAATCTTGGGATGTGCAGAACACCAGGAAGTGTTCTAATCCTTCCATCTATGAGCCTCAACTTGAATTTTCCTCGTCCTATGATTATGGTTGTCAAGTCATCACCAAGTAAAACATTACCTCCATCATACCTTTCATTTTCATAGAATCACTCCATGTGGGGAGTCATATGAGAGGATGCACCTGAGTCAACCAACCATGCCTCGTGATCTACATGTGTTCTTGAAGAATCCAAGTACACATCTCCTCCTTCTTCCTTGAAGGCAATTTCTACTGTAGCAGGAGCACCTTCAAATCCCTTCACTTTCTCAATGCTTTTGGATGTACATTACTTCTTGAAGTTCCCTTCTTTTCCACATCTCCTAGATACCTTTACAAACTTTCCAGGAGATTTAGATCTACCCTCAGGCTTAGATCTCCCACTTGAGGACTTAGATCTATTTCTTTCCTGGGAGCATCCGCTTGAAAATAATGCATTTGTGCTCTGTCCTTCCATGTTCTTCTGTCTCATATCCTCCGACAACAAGGATGAGACCACATCATCAAAACTTAAGGTAGTTGTATTACTACCTATGGCCACAACCAGACTATCCCACGAGTCTGGTAAAGAGCACAACAAACTAATACACTTATCTTCATCTGAAATTTTAATCTCAACATATAACAATTGACTTACCATAGTATTGAAGGTGTTGAGATGCTCTGTCATCGAGTCTACATCTCTTATCCATTGGTTATACAACTTTTTCAGCAAGAACAATTTATTTACTAGGGACTTAGACTGATACAAGTTCTCCAAATTATCCCATAACTCCTTGGTTGTAGCTTCCCTTGACACATTCAATAATACTGAATTTGAGAGACACAATCAGATTGTGTTTTTTGCCTTCCGATCCAACTTTTTCCAGTCATCTCTTAACGTTCCTTTAGGTGCAGTACCTGGATCCACCACAACCCACTGATCTCTATCTACCAACATATCTTCCATCTTGAGCTTCCACAACTCAAAACTTTGCCCATTAAATTTCTCGATCTCTATTTTTTTAACTGCGCGCCATTTCTGTTCACCCTAAGAATCAATACCGCAGATCTCCCATTGTAACAAGGCTTATCACAGTCTCGAGCCAAACCCCTAACCACAAAGGCGTCCCCCTAAAGCCAATAATTTCTCTGATACAAAATGTAGATTTTAACCTTGTACAATAATTTACTGCAAATGGATTTTCAATAAAATAACAGAAAAGCTACAATGGCAAATACAGACATTACACAGAGATTTTTCCCATGGAAACCCAAATCGGGAAACCCAACATATTCTATATTCATAGTAAATTATTGTAGAAGGTTAAAATCTACATTACATAGAGATTTTTCCCCTGGAAACCCAAACCAGGAAAACCAACATATTCTATATTCATTCACATCATACATTGTTTACAATACAATATACATATAGTAGTCAGTGACATCCAAAACCCTAATGCAATGACTTAGATTAGTCAACAACCCTAGTTCCTTAACCAAAAATAGAAAACCATTGGTGAAAAACCATGTGCCGAAAAACCGCCCAAATATGGACATTAATAACACATATCCAACAACTTCCCGGGTGACCTCAAGGGGATGAAGGGAAACAAGCATGAGCGTTGGAAGAGGCCCCTATTTTGGTCACTTGATGAAGGTGACTAAGGATTCTTGAAGAAAGGCTTGGGAAAAGAGAGAATATTTCTTGAAGAATACCTTCAAAAACATATGCTAGGATGTAAAACCCAAAGCCAAATATCATGAAATAATCCACTAACCACTAAGGACTAAGCAATATATGTTTGTTGTCCTAAAAATGCAGTAGAAAGCAATGTTATAACATCAATCAATGAATTGTAACTACTGTAAGAAAACACTGTCAAAATTTGCAAATAATGATATGGATTGAAAGCCAACAACTAGTAGATGATGATTAAGCCTTTAAACATTGGTTTTGACAGTTAAACTGGTTGTTACATGAGTATTATCGACAAAAAGTAAATTATAACAACAACAATATTTAGCCGTAGAAATCAACAAATGAATACCTTGAAATGATGCTCTTAACAAGCACTTTCAGGTCCAATACTTAAACAAGCTTTTCCACGGTTATCACAAAAGAAATGAGAGAGAGAGAGAGAGAGAGAGAGAGAGAGAGAGAGAGAGAGAGAGAGAGAAGATTGTTAGGAATCTTTATCACTTTAACAATGGAGACTAGTGCCTTTAATGGGTTATGGAGTCACTTGTTTGAAGAGAGAGTTAAATAAAATAGGAGAAGTGGAGACGGATTAGGGCTAAACCATTATAGCACCTAAAATGTGTCCTTCTAAATTGTTGAGCTCACTAATCAATGATAAACTAGGGTTTAGGGTTTCTATGGGTGTAAACCCTCTTACTCCCTAGAACATAAACCCTGGCCAAATTCACTTCAAGGCTATAGACACTCCTAGGTGTTGAAGCAAATCTCGAGTGCTTTTAGCTAAGTGAAGAGATATTGTGAGTTATGGAGGGTGTAAACACTCTTACTCCTCCTAGTTTTTTTCCAACAAAATCAAGCAAATTACCATATGATTGCATAAAATTTAAGCAAGAAATCGATGAAGAAAAACCTTACTCAACCAAGAAATATCCCACAAGACTTCACCGTAATGCTCCAAGAAGATTACACACTAGTAGAGATCATCATCAAGCAAGTAACATCACATTCACACAATAAAAGAGACATAGTGAATCCTCTAAGAGGGCCGAAATTACAGTCCAAGAAGTAGTTTCATGATTGATGAGTTATGTTCAAGTGAAAAATGACTTGCCTCTATTTATAGAGGAAAACCCAAGTCATGTTTCTCCACATTTGTCCACTTTTACATTAAAAACCCTGATTTTAGGTCAAAACCAAAAGTTACAATGCTAACTTAACAAATCGATTTGCTCTTTTGCCCGCATAGGCTACAAAAAAGATAAAATAATGGCACATAAGCCCATAAAGCTTCTCTCCAAGCTGGCACGTGTGAAAGTAAGCCTCCAAAGGCTAGGACGTCAAGCTAGGAAGGTGCCACATCATTTCGAAATCAATCAATAAAGTGGGGTTTCAAGCCCACAACACCACCAAGTGCACCAAATGTGCCAAATGTCCCCTCAAAAGTGTGACATCGTGTTACCCAAGAGGAACGTTTTAGCATAGGAGGGTGATGTCCTCTCCTCTTCATGTTTTCGAGCCTCGTTTATGTGTTAGGGACATCATCCAAGGTGCAACGTTCATCATCCCAAGTCTCCAATGTGTGGGGCGCAACATCCATCCGGTGGGATTTCATGCCCCTTTGAAGGTCCAAGTGGTTTAGTCCCTTCATGAATGACTCTCGTCGGGACAGGTCTTACAAAGACAAGCAAATACACCCTCCAAGGGTCCACAAGTCATATGAATCATACCAAGTAAGCCACATTTAATAAAAGAACCACCCAAACAAGTGTATTAAGTCCCCCCTTTTCAAATTGAACAAATGCTCAAAGATCTTATAAACTTTGTCAAATTTAGGTATGGGAGGGGTGTCATGGTGCCCTATTGGGTAGGCCAATCCCCAAGTCAAGGAATGTTTCCTAAGAAGACCCTCTTTGGACCATGTAATGAGTATGAGGTGGATTGGGGGAAGTACTCTTGGGCATGGGGTTCTTGACATATCAGGGACTCATATTGTCTCATTTATGGTTGCCTTTATGGAGGGTGCGTTACATCCCTTCGTTTGCAATGCAACATTTTTCCAAGCCCTTTATATTTTTTATGGTCCAAAAATCAAGTGTTATATCCAATGGAAAGAAAAAGAGCATCGCAATGACACTTGAAGTTAGAACACATTGAGTTCCATATGCACTGGAGATTAAAGAACACTGCAATGCATTCCCCCATCAAGCAAGACATTTTTATTTATTTTCTTTTTTAAAGGTCCTTCATTTTTATGGAGAAGTGTTTCATGGCTCTCATGACCTTAGGGCGAGTATTTATAAGCATAAATTATGGATTTTTACTTTTACAGTGCTAGTTGCAACACCTCCGTGCCTTCATCCTCTTCTTCCCATGAAATGAGGTACAAGCCCTTCTTGGGATCAATGAACCCAAAAACCCAAAAGATGAGGAAGCAAAGGGGAACAAGTGTGGAAAGTAGTAAGTATGAGTGGAATGGTATGATGACCCTTCAAGGAGACCCCCTAGTAGCAACCTTTTTCCCAAGGGTGACCAACTTACGAGGATACCATGTCAACCACTGAGGTGAAATAAGACAAAAGATATAATTTCCAAGCAAATGTTCCATAATAAAGAAAGGAATCTTTGCATGCTCAAATGCTTCAAATATTAAAGTGACACTTGCCATGAGACTAGACTTGTTATCTCATGAAGCAAGACCCGCTCTCTTTTGGGGGCCTAGTTGGTGTGGCAGATTTTGTTATGCTGCCGACGATGAGTGGTGATGCATGGTGGAGAGGAGGGGCTCTATTTGCTCAATGTGGGATTTGCTGATCAATATATCTCTCGTCACTTCCATGTCTGCTACCTATGGGCCTTCATACAACATCTCCTTAGTTACCCCTATATCGGGGGGGAGTTAACAATCTTTATTTAAAGAGCATGGAGGGTCATTTGTTGAAGATCAATTGTGAGAAATTATTATGTACAATATTTTTCTTTTGCATTAATATATTGCCTCAAGTGGTCGCTAACAAGATTTTTAATTACCTTTCTAATTTCTCAGAAATACAACTAAAAAGGTTGTGCATTTAATTATCAATCTAGGGTTTGTATGTAACTTGCCAGTTATCATGCACTGTGTATGCAAGCTACACTCTACTCTCCCATTGGTTTGATATATAGTCATAATGTCAATGATTACATTTGTGGTTAGAGTGTAGACAATTCTCAAGCTTTGCCAAGGTTCTACAAACTGTGGAAAGTAAATCACACTTGCAAGAATTGAAATATCACAATTGCAAGAATTGAAATATCACAATTGCAAGAATTGAAATATCACAATTGCAAGAAAGTAAACACATAGGCAGGAAAGTAAATCACTCTTGCTGGAAAGTAAACATACAGACATGAAAGTAAATGTCACACTTGCAGAAAAATAAATATGATAACTACTGTGTTGGAAAGTAAATTCACACCAACTGCAGGGATCAAGAATATGGCTTCCCGAAGAAACCCCAACTATGTGCAGTAAAACTAATTGCAGAATTGAAACTCTAAATTACTCTTGCAAAAATTGAAATTCACAACACGCTTGCTGAAAATAAATCACACATGCTGGAAGGAAATTGATTAACAGGTTGCTGGAAAAGAAATTAACTAAGTCCCCGAAATCAAAGCCTAATCCTTGCCAAGACGATCCATGTGATTACTCCTAACAACAATTGCAATCATTGCGTTAAGCACATAATAGAATACAATCCGATGTGAATAATCAATTGCATGACTGAATAAATGCAATCCCTCCTTAATAATTAACAACATAAATGAATTGAATCACATAACAAATAATTAACAACTCGCATAATTAAATCATACAACGAGAAATTAAAGAAAACTACCTAAGCTACACAACAGTATGTTCTATTGGATCGGGTCGTGCCTCCATAGAACATAATGTTGATATTATTCTATATCAACACTTGCAACATGAATTAATTAATTTAATTAAACTAATCAAAATAAAACAATCTATTACAAATATACATAGAAAATTGATTAAATTAATTAATTAAATCAGAGACTACAAAAATGATAAAACTACAATTAAAAAAATGAAATAAAAACTTAATGAATTATTTCATTGACATTTGGACATTGCTCTAAGAGTCCTCCCCGAATAATGGAGATAGTGCTCTCTTTTATACATAGATTGAATGGAAACTATAAATAACAAATATCTAAATAAACCCACTTATGGATTTAATAAATCCGTAGTGGTTAAAACAATTTCCTAAATAACAAATAGTTTCCAACTAATAATTAACAATTAATGAATAACTCCAAGATCTTTTGCTAATAATTAAAAAATAATAAATAACTCCAAGATCTTTTGCCAAAAAATTCCAAGATTCTTGATTAACCATTCAAACTAATATTTTGTCTTGGAATTGCAAATTTATCTCTGTATCTTTGATCTTCTTGGACTAATATTATTGTTACATAAATCCATAAATGAAAAGTATGTGACAACATGGCTCACAGTTCTAACGGCTCAAGGTTCTTTGGACAAGTTGCAACAACTGTACTTCAAGTGAGTCACAACACATAATAGTTCCCTGGCGAGTTGCGACAACTGAAAATGTGTGTTGCATCAATTGGAACCAAAACATCCTCCGTGGCAACATCCCAATCTGCACAACAACTTGTCTGGCATATCATATTTGCAAATTAACTCAAAGATAAATGCAAATATGATATTTTTCTAATGTTTAATCATAAATTCATGTAAAGTACTAAAGAAATGTAATGGAAACACATTAAGTCTAAATCCCACATAATAATGAATTGATACAAGGTCTAGGTAGGAAAAAAAAGGTTAAAAGTAGGAAAAGATGGTATAAAAATATGTCATTTATGGAGCCTGCTAGCTGCATCGGTTGGGGCCATGGAATGTTTCTCCCTTTGAGGGTTTTAACCATATAAAACAATAGTGCACTAATCTTTGATATGTTTGTCTAAATGGTTGGTTAAGGTGTTTGACCTGTGTGGAAATACCTTGTTTTGTCAAACAATATTGGCCAAAGATGCAATAGTAGGTGGTGAGATTTGATAGGGGTGGTGTCCTTTGTGTTGATGTTTTGTAACTTTGGGTAGGTATTCTCACATGACCCTAGGTCTCGGGGGTGTGGGTATCTTCATTGGCACCAGATTGCACCTTTCGTTTGGTGAAAACCCCCTTGTATATTGAGTTGGGTCTTTGTGGTCTTGTTGATAGGGCTTGTGGGCTTATGTTGGGGCTTCACAACCACATGTGCATCTAATTTGATGTTGAATTTGAATGGAGGGGCTTCTAAGTAATCTAGGGGATTCCAACTCAACATTAGACTTGTATAAATAAAATATTAGTCATAAAAGTGAAACATAAGGTGAGAGTGATTCTCACTCTTCTTGGTGAGAATTGTGGTGACCGTAACCAACAAATGGAGGAGGATGAAAGGCCTCTGATATGTTGTGTTGTGTTTTTTTTGGGAAGGTTTCCTTGCTGAGGAGGAACAAGTAGGGCAACAACAAGGGAGAGGCCAACCATATGTTTGTGCAGGGCTAGAGGTGGGCTCAAACATGCAAAAGGAGGCTGTTGCAGGCCTAGGAAATGCAACCGCGAGGCTCGACCAGCCTAAGAAAGATAGTTGTAGGCCCTTGTGGCAGTAGGAAACCAAGAGAGGGCAGTTGTTGGTAATATGGATAGTTTTTGGATATTGGAACAATAGAGGGTAAGGGGTTGTTATAGCCTAAACAACA
Organism: Picea glauca; assembly: GCA_000966675.3. Lineage (NCBI taxonomy): Eukaryota > Viridiplantae > Streptophyta > Pinopsida > Pinales > Pinaceae > Picea > Picea glauca. The sequence goes on from JZKD02S0508368.1 coordinate 9,215, forward strand.
ATTACCCTAGCAACAATTTTGGATAGCCTTTGGAGGTTGTTACAGTCAAAGAAAAGGGGGTGGAACAACCACCCTAACAACATCCCGTTGGGACAACTTGGAGGGCAACTTGAGGGCAGCCGTAAGGGATGTCACAAAAACAGTTTGAGGGTTGTCACAATCACAACCTAACACCATATTACAAGGACAGTGGAGGGATCGAAGGACTTAGCCTTAGTCTTGTGTAAGGAGTTGCAGAGGCAGTGGAGGGTTTGAGGGGGAAAGGGATGCCCTAACCCTTGGCCTTAGGACAACATATTTGGACACATAAACGAGGAGGGTTTCAACAATGTTTTGTAAGTGTTTTTGTATTTTTCTTTTATGTAATATTGGGCTATTATCCCTAGTACGAGAGCCCATTGTTCTGGGTTTAAGAACATGTGATTTGGGCATTAAATTCTTGTGTAATGTGCATGATCTAATTATTGGTGTTTTACTTTCTGTCGTGCCAAGTTGTTAGGCATCTTAGTGTGTTTATGTTCACATTTCAAATTTTACTTTTGTGTATACTATTGAGAACCTAGACAAGACCTGAGGTGTGTGTGCACCGAGTCTAGTGCACATGGAAATCTAACATGGTATCATAGTTTGAGGTTCTGAGAAGGGAAGTTGGATTTGGGTTATTTACACAGGTGACAACTCTAAGAAGGAGTTGTAGCAACTTTGAGGAGCTAGTTATGAGAGGGAGATGCAATGCCTGTTGTAGGTAGAAACAAGTCAAATGGTCACTAGTTTGAGACATGGACCAGATTGATTATATGAGGAGTTGTGGACTATTGCAACTTGGTGGTGTGGCAAGTTGGAAGTTTTGGTAGATTGGCGGAGAGCTCGGTTCACAACAATATGTTGTGTGGCGAGTTTCCAACTCTGTGGATGGACTTCTAGTGGCTTGTCATAGGGAGTTGTGATGGGTGCAACTTGGGTGCTTTGGGTGATAGGTAACAACAAGTCAGATGGTCTCTAGTTTGAGACATGGACCAGATCGATCACACGAGGAGTTGTGGACTATTGCAGCTTGGTGGTGTGGCAAGTTGGGAGTTTTGGTGGATTGGCGGAGATCTCATTTCGCAACAATATGTTGTATCGCAGGTTGCCAACTCTGTGGATGGACTTCTGGTGGCTTGTCATAGTGAGTTGTGATGGGTATAACTTGGGTGCTTTGGCACAGATGAGATAGCTTCGTATGTTTGGCAGTTTGATGAGATAAAGTATTCATCGGGCCGGAGAGTTGCACATTGTCGAGGTGCAACAATGTATACGATATTTTACCCAAGAGGATGAGGACACTTGCATAGATGAGTTGCAAAGGTCTAGAGTGGACTAGACCGAGTGTCCATCTGCAACTCGAGATTGTTTCAGAGAGAGGACACAGGTTCAGTTGCAACATGTGTAGACACAGAGAGTCTTGTGACTTGGACGATGGACTTGGGCATAAGTTCATTGGATGGTTGTGACTTGGGTAAGCAAGATGCTTTCCTCGAATGATTGCATGGTTCTTATACAGTGGGAGCCACTGACATGTAATAAGAGCATGAGATTTGTTTGAGAGCTTCATAAGAGTATGACTTAGGTATGTACATGAAGCTTGGTATGGAGACCAGGCATGTAGTACATGGATACAGAACAATGGTATTCCAGATGGAGTCAGGAGATGTGTTGAGAGTAACAAATGTGTTATGAGTGCCATGAGTGAGCTCTTAGTATCAATGATTGAGGAGAAGGGCTATGAAATTTTGTTTCGGTATGGAAAATTGTTATTCATGCCTAGAGGATCTAACTCAGAACTATCATTGGTTCTTGGAATTAGAGAGGGCTAGCCTATGCGAGCCATGGCCAACAATAGCAAAGTGATAGTGAACAAAGACCAGATAGCTCTGAAGGTTGTATAGACTCAGAGGGAGCCCAACTTCAGAGGGAGTTAGCAGATTTAGAGGGAGTCAACAATTCAAAGTGAGTCAACCTTCAGGTTCATATGGGAGAGAGGAGTCTTCCAATACTGTCAAGAAGGTGTCATGGGTTGAGATAGCCAAACAAGATGCTCAGAAGTGGGAGGATTCTAGGAGAAATATGTCTTGCAAGAGGGGTCCATGCCATACAACAAGATTTTCTTCGGTGACAAAGGGAGCAACAAATCAGGTGGATTGGAGAGTAGTTGTGGTATCAGATCCAGTATGGGAGACATAGATATTTCCAGATGATGGAGTATTGGGTAAGAATACCTCCCTTGCTAAGAGGCAGTTTTGATGTTTTGTAGCTCTAAGTAGGTATTCTCACATGACCTTAGGTGTTAGGGGTGTGGGAATCTTCGTTGGCACCACATTGCACCTTTCGCCTTGTGAAAACCACCTTGTATATTGACTTGGGGATTTGTGGGCTTGTTGATGGGCCTTGTGGGCTTGTGTTGGGGCTTCACACCCACGTGTGTGTCTAATTTATGTTGAGTTTGAATGGAGGGGATTCTAAGTAATCTAGGGGCTTCTAACTCAACATTATACTTGTATAAATAAGAGATTAGTTGCAAAAGTGAAACGTAAAGTGCGAGTTGTTCTCATTGTTCTTGGTGAGGAGTGTGGTGATCACAACCAACAAATGGAGGAGGCTAAAAGGCCTTAGATCTGTTGTTTTGTGTTTGTCTTGGGTAGATTTCCTTGGTGATGAGGGCTAAGTAGGGTAGGAGCAAGGGAGAGGCCATCCATATATTTGTTCAAGGATGGAGGTGGGATCAACCAAGCAAAAGGAGGTTATTGCAGGCCTAGGATAGGTAGTCGTAGGCAACCGGGAGGCTCAACCAACTTAGAAAAGTCAGTCGTAGGCCCTTGTGGCATCAACCAACCAAGGGAGGGAATTTTTTAGTAATCATGGCGGTTTTTTGAGGTTGGGACAACATAGGGTAAAGGGTTGTTATAGCCCAAACAACAATTACCCTAGAAACAATTTTGGACAACCTTTGAAAGTTGTTACAGTCAGAGAAAAGGGGCTAGCACAACCACCTAACAACAACCTATTGGGACAACTTGGAGGGTAGTTTGAGGGTAATTGTAAACGCTGTCACAACAATAGTTTGAGGGCTATCACAACCACATTCTAACAAAAAATTATAGGGATAGTGGAGGGATGGAAGGACTCAACCTCAATCTTGTGCAAGGATTTGCAGAGGCAGTGGAGGGTTTGAAGGGCCAAGGGATGCCCTAACCCTCAACCTCAAGACAACAAACTTGGACACATAAACCATGAGGGTTTCAACAATGTTTTATAAGTGTTTTGGTATTTTTCTTTTATATAAGATTGGGCCATTGTCCTTGGTACGAGATCCCATTGTTCTGGGTTTAAGAACATGTGATTTGGACATTAAATTACTGTGTAATGTGCATGATCTAATTGTTGGTGTTCTACTTTCCGTTGTGCTAAGTTTTTAGGAATCTCAACGTGTTTATGTTCACAATTCAAATTGTACTTTTGTGTATACTATTGAGAACCTAGAGTAGACCTTAGGTGTGTGTGCACCGAGTCTAGTGCATCGCTCATGTCTGAGAGAGGCAGTGAATACTTGTTTGTAGTTGTGGACTGATTCAACAAGATGTGTGTTCTCATTTTGTGCAAGAATACTATCATTGGACAAGAAGCAACTGAGTTGTTCTTCACTCATGTATGGGTACATTTTTTTATTTCTCAACTCCATCATTTCTGACTATGATAACATGTTCTTGGGAGGACTCTGGACAACATTATGGAAAAGGATGGACACCAAGTTGAGGTATTCCATTGCATTTCATCCCTAGATTTAATGGATAAATTGAATTTGTCAATTGGGCATTGGTGCAATTATTGAGAGGTTACAACATCAAACACCTAAAAACATGAGATGATCAACTTGTGTACATTAACTCTCATACAACTGAGCACTCCATTCTTCCACAAATAAGTCACCTTTCAAGACTTGCTTTGGGTATCTACCTCCCTCATCTTTTGACATTGTGTGTATGGACATCAAAAGGAAGAAGGTGCAAGGAGAAGAGAGGAATGCAAGCAAATTCATGGAAATGATTTGACAAATACACTTGAAAGTGTAGGAGTATCTAAAGAGAAGAAAACAACAATATAAATCTAGACATTACCAACATAGATAAGACTATATGTTTTATGTTGGAGACAAGGTGTGTCTTTATCTCTGTAAGGAATACCTACAAGGAGCAACAAAGAAACTCAAGCCCCTCATATACAAATCATCTGATGTCACTAAGCAGGTAAATGAGAATGCCTTCATATCAAGACTTACTCCTGATATGTTGATTAGTTATGTGGTGAATGTAGAATATTTGAAGTTTTTCAATCCTTTTATGCTAGATGGAGAAGAAGACCAGTAGGTCCTTCCCTCTGTAGAAGACCCTTAATTTCAAGATTTCCTCGTTATATGTTGATTAGTTATGTGGTGAATGTAGAATATTTGGAGTTGTTCAATCCTTCTATGCTAGAAAGAGAAGAACACCAACAGGTCCTTCCCTATGTATAAGACTTTACTTCGCATTCTCTTTAAGAGTTGGAGGAGGATATAATTCTACAGAGAAAAGAGCATGTAACTCAAAAAGGATGGCAATATATATGGAAAATTGGCCTTAAAGGACAAAGACAAAGGAAAGAAAAATGGTATGTGAGGACCAAAGTTGAAATCAAGTTCCTTAACCTATCCTTGGAAGCTTTTGGGGACCAAAATCCTTTCGATAGGGAGGTGTGATCCTAATTGGATCAAGGTGAATAATTCAAATGATTAATGTATTAAGGTAATGCAAGGCACTCAACATATTAAACAATTTAGTGGAAGAGAGGATGATGGTTACAACTGAAGGTGACGAGGCTAGAGAAGTGGTTGATGGTGTGAAGAGCCTCATGCTAAATCAACCGACACCCACTCCAATAAATAATTTCATGATGTTGATGCAAGCATGAGATATTTTTTGTAAATGAAAAAGAAAAAGAAAGATAAATAAATAGTTTCCCCTTCTCTTGTCATAAACAGTTGGTCCTAAATCAATTGGAAATATGGACACATTGAAAGTGTTTTTGCTTGGACATTGTGACAAACAAACCAAGCATCCCATCTTTCATCTTGGGTAGTATAGTTCTCCTTAATAGAATTTTGTCCAAATATTGCACAGACAATAAACTCAATGACCTTGAAAATTTTGATCTTGGTGTGGTAAAAAATGTTGGCATACCAATTGAATTTCAATCCCGTAGAGGATCTGTGTTGGTGAAACAGACATGCCATAGGAATATTGTTTATGGATCACATACCAAAGTATATAATTATCTATGTAATCAATCATTATTCGAGACAAGTCATCTTTGGTCATACATTATCATTCTAACATGAATAAAATTTAATGGTAACAACAATACATTAATTTTGCTAGCCATCAACAATCCGATCGAAGCATTAGGAATTTGAACATTAACAATTGAGTAAAACAAGTGTCTACCCATTAATTAGAGTGGGTGGATGTCCCTTTAATCATTTAAGACACCCAAGCTTCATACAAAGATCAACCTTTCAACCAAATTATTCCAAGTTCCAATCAACAACACCATTATTTCACCGAAATATCCAAATATCACTTACATCAACAATATGGCATAATCATATGTTCATTATTATTTATAGCCATAAGAAAAATTGTAAAAATGATTGATGATAAGGATGAGCCACTACTGCACTCAAGTGTACCTTCCTGAAAAAGTGCAGTGCAAAAAACATTCATCATGCTCTTAAAATTCATAATGTAACTTTAATCACAAGAAACAACATTTCTCACTTAAGTGTACAAACATTCATGTTTAAATAAAAAGTCATGGAATCATTTCTTACCAAATGTAAAAATACACTAACATGAACCACACGTATATCCAATTTAACGCCACATTTTAAAATTTATAATTTATATAACGAGGGAAGTCGACCATTATTTTGTTAAATCAATTAGCAAATCATACAATATTTTTTTACCATGTTCATAAATTGCTTCACATTCCTAATGAGTTTCACATTCTTCATGCAAGTATGACAACTACTAACATTGTTGCCTAATCATAACCTTTGTGTCATATATCATGTACAATAGTATTAACAAGTGCTGCATGGTAGCTTAGTCCTTGTCGGCTCAAGTTTGAAAATAGAAAATACTACTGTCTTCAAAGTGAGATTTGTATGTTATGTTTATTCGAAGTTGCAGGAGTTAGCCATGGGTGTTTTGCCATTTTTTCTAATATGGCTGCTTCCTATATGAGGTCTATGGATGAACCCACTGAATTAGAAGGGTCTAAAAACAAAAAATGTTGTGAAGATGTTAAAATAGAACATAAATTGCAGTATCTCCTGAATTCTGGCCATATTCATCCCTAATTCATTTCAAAATTGATAAGAAATAGGCCGGGTTGAGGAGACCCTTAAATTAATATACAAGATTGAGCAATGAGTAGGTTCATGGCCCNCTTGAAAATAATGCATTTGTGCTCTGTCCTTCCATGTTCTTCTGTCTCATATCCTCCGACAACAAGGATGAGACCACATCATCAAAACTTAAGGTAGTTGTATTACTACCTATGGCCACAACCAGACTATCCCACGAGTCTGGTAAAGAGCACAACAAACTAATACACTTATCTTCATCTGAAATTTTAATCTCAACATATAACAATTGACTTACCATAGTATTGAAGGTGTTGAGATGCTCTGTCATCGAGTCTACATCTCTTATCCATTGGTTATACAACTTTTTCAGCAAGAACAATTTATTTACTAGGGACTTAGACTGATACAAGTTCTCCAAATTATCCCATAACTCCTTGGTTGTAGCTTCCCTTGACACATTCAATAATACTGAATTTGAGAGACACAATCAGATTGTGTTTTTTGCCTTCCGATCCAACTTTTTCCAGTCATCTCTTAACGTTCCTTTAGGTGCAGTACCTGGATCCACCACAACCCACTGATCTCTATCTACCAACATATCTTCCATCTTGAGCTTCCACAACTCAAAACTTTGCCCATTAAATTTCTCGATCTCTATTTTTTTAACTGCGCGCCATTTTTGTTCACCCTAAGAATCAATACCGCAGATCTCCCATTGTAACAAGGCTTATCACAGTCTCGAGCCAAACCGCTAACCACAAAGGCGTCCCCCTAAAGCCAATAATTTCTCTAATACAAAATGTAGATTTTAACCTTGTACAATAATTTACTGCAAACGGATTTTCAATAAAATAACAGAAAATTTACAATGGCAAATACAAACATTACACAAAGATTTTTCCCATGGAAACCCAAACCGGGAAACCCAACATATTCTATATTCATAGTAAATTATTGTACAAGGTTAAAATCTACATTACATAGAGATTTTCCCCCTGGAAACCCAAACCGAGAAAACCGACATATTCTATATTCATTCACATCATACATTGTTTACAATACAATATACATATAGTATTCAGTGACATCCAAAACCCTAATGCAATGACTTAGATTAGTTAACAACCCTAATTCCTTAACCAAAAATAGAAAACCATCGGTGAAAAACCATGTGCCGAAAAACCGCCCAAATATGGACATTAA
>JZKD02S0508401.1:0-16861 GCA_000966675.3 Picea glauca
GAGGGGGGGTTTTGTTCCCACGTGGTTTTCCCTCTTTCCTCATTTTTATTCAATGTTCATTAGTTGCATTGTACATGAGTACCTAATATGGCCTAGTAGTCGGGACTCATTTTTTTTACTCCATAGTAATATTCAGGGGGGTGTTGGAAAAATTTCTATTTTCGTCACACTATTTCAGTGGGAGTTAACTAACTAGTTCTATTTTAGACCATCACTATTATGCATGCATTCCTAATTATAGGATGCCATTGCCTATATGAGTGAATATCACTCACTCATTGAACAGATCATAATATACATTAATTATCAATCTTCATAACCTTTGTTTGTGTATGCTTTAGATAGGTCTCATGTGCAGGTTTCCATGAAACACTAGAATGGTATCAGAGTCGAGTTGCTTGGAGCAACCCAGACAAGCCAGAGAAGAGCGAAAGAGGATTTAATTATTGAGTAAACCTAGTTGATGTCATCATCATGGCTTATCCCTATCGAAAGGTGCAACAATTGGAATCGTCACAACATATCCCTATCGAAGGGTGCAATGGTCACAATCACACATAAGGGAAAAAAAAATAGGAATCGTCGCAGCCTATACACAGTCAAGGTGCAACATCGTCACATTGTATTCTTCACCCAGGGTGAGACGATTCAATTTTTCACAATCATCACAAATTATCCTTCTCTAGGGTGTGATGATTCAACATTGTCGCACTACATCCTTCTCTAGGGTGCGACAATTCAGTTTCCCTCTAGAAAATTGGTTTTATGCAGTAAAATAGCCATATCTCAAAATTTGTGATCTTGGTCAGGCTAAAATTTTGACCAAACATGCATAACATAGGGATGATCATGCCCACCAAAAATATCCAAATCCCACATCATATGCTAGGATATATAGTTGTTTTATCATATCTATAGTTGTCATAGAACCGTCTGTCATATATCAGAATCCACGACCTGGGTTTTCAAGATCTTTTCAGAATCAATAGCAAGGATGGAGGCGATGCAACTTCTTCAATCAAGTATGGTGATAATACTCACACTATACAACTATTTTGAATGAAATCCAAAGGCCCCATTCCAACTCAAAAGAAAAGGACTGTATAATTTGACGATGGCAACAGAAACAAAACCTACGTCAATGCTTGAGAAGACCAGATGGGTGAACCGTAAGGATGAGACCATGGGACTACTTATTGAATTAATCTCATAAACATGGGCATCATGAAAGATCCCAAAGCACATGCACTCACTATGCATGATGGAAAAGGACCATCCAAATAGAACGGGAAGGAGAAACAAAACGAGAAGGACAGATATTCCAAACCCTTTAACAATTCTTTAAGTTCCAAAGACTCTTCAGATTCCAAGAAGAAGAAGAAGGGAAAACAGTGCACTTACTGCAATAAACCAAATCATGAAGAATCCACATGCATGAAGAAACAGATAGATCTTATGGCACATGCACTTCCTATATGAGTGAATATCACTCACTCATTGAACAGATCATAATATACATTGATTCTCATTCTTCATATTGTATATCTCTTCCTTTTCTTGATAAGATTTGTTTGTGTATGCTTTAAATAGATCTCTTGTGCAGGTTTCCATGAAACACTGACTTGGCATCAGAGTCGAGCTACTTGGAGCAACCCAGACAAGACAGAGAAGAGTGAAAGAGGATTTAATTATTGAGTAAACCTAGTTTCTTCCATCATCGCGACCTATCCCTATCGAAAGGTGCAACAATTGGTATCGTCACAACCTATCCATATCGAAGGGTGCGACGGTCGCAATCACACTTAAGGGGAAAAAAAATAGGAATCATCGCAGCCTATACACAATCAAGGTGCGACATCGTCACACTGTATTCTTCACCTAGGGTGTGACGGTTCAGTTTTTCACAATCGTCGCACTTTACCCTTCTCTAGTTTGCGACGATTCAAAATCGTCGCACTGTATCCTTCTCTAGGGTGTGACAATTCAGCTGTCATCCAGAAAATTGGTTTTCTTCAATAAAATAGTCATATCTCGAAATTCGCTATCTGGGTCGGGCTGAAGTTTTGACCAAAGACGCATAACATAGGGATGCTCATGATCACCAAACATATCCAAAACCCACATCATATTTTAGGAGATATAATTTTTTTATCACATCTATAGTTGTCATAGAACCGTCTTTCATATCTCGGAATCCATGACCTAGGTTTTCAGGATCTTTTTAGAATCAATAGTAGGGATGGAGGCGATGCAACTTCTTCAATCAAGTATGGTGATAATACTCACACCATACAACTATTTTGAATTAAATCCAAAGGCCACATTCCAACTCAAAATAAAAGGACTATATAATTTGATGATGGCGACAGAAACAGAACCTGCATTAGTGCTTGAGAAGACCAGATGGGTGAACCATAAGGATGAGGCCATGGGACTACTTCTTGAGTTAATATCCACTTATTTATGGTCTCATGTTGTCACATGCAAGACACCAAACGAGATCTAGACCACCTTGGAAGGAATCTTTGGAAAGTAGGATGAGATGTGAGGTCATATGCTTGAGGTAAAGTTGAATACCTTAGACCCTAAAAGTTTTGATAATATACAGGATTTCTTTACTAAATTTAAATATTTGATTTTGAGCTTGGGTGAATGTGGTATTGAAAAGTCTACACAAGAGAAACAACTTATTCTAACAATCTTGGCCAAGATAGGACCAGAATATGTTGTATATGTCTACAATTTCCATTCTGGCAGATATCTTTTTGGAACAAATTGGAAAATGCCTATGATGGCTTAGTTCATTGAGTCTCTCACACAAGAGAAGAAAAAACTCATACAGAAAGACCTCATGAAAGATCCCAAAGCACATGCACTCACCATGCATGATAGAAAAGTATCATCCAAACAGAACTGGAAGGAGAAACAGAACGAGAAGGACGGATATTCCAAACCCTTTAACAATTCTTCAAGTTCCAAAGACTCTTCAGATTCCAAGAAGAAGAAGAAGGGAAAGCAGTGCACTTACTGCAATAAACTAAATCATGAAGAATCCACATGCATGAAGAAACAAATCGATCTTATGGAAAATACACTTTAACAGAACAACCTTGAAAACTTCCTTCCAGAGGGAGTCAAGAAGCAGAAGGAAGAAGATTATTCTCCTAAGAAAGGTAATCATCATGCTCTTGTTACAATTAATTCCTCATCTCATTCATGGATTATAGATTCTGGTGCATCCCATCATATGGCAGCAAAAGAGGAAGTTTTCTCTTCTTTGAGTTCATTCTCAAGACCCCCTATTCTCATGGGGAATGATATTACAGTTGTAGTAGAAGGAGAGGGAGAGTGGAACTCCACAATGGAATTTTTTAGAATGTTTTATATGTTCCAAATATTTCTATGAATCTACTCTCAGTTTATTAGATCACTCAGAAAGGTAAAAGGTTGAATTTACATCAAATTCAGTTTCAGTAATTGACATTCATGACAATTCCATCCTTGTAATTGGTGAGGTGTGTTGGAACACATATAATCCTAAACTTTGAGCTTTACTTTCTCAACTTCATCTTTTTCAAAGTGGCAACTCAGAAATCAACTTTTGAAATTTAAATCAAATTTATTTATGGTCATAAGGCATGCACAATATCCGTTGTTGATGAAGTTCCCCGTTGATCGAACGATCCCTTATTTTCCTAGAGTTTTGGAGCCACCTAATGGCTAGAATGTTGAATCACTAAAGGTCACTTTGAAGCTTCGTGCTTTGGGCGTTTTGATAAGTCCTCAGGATTAAAGTCCTGAAACCCGAAAGTTTCTGTAATCACTTTTCCATAAACCTTTAAACGACACGATTCATAGTACACATGTATCTTTTGAACCTTCCCTAGGTTGACACGTGGCATTTATTTTCGACATTTTCATCTGAAGATTCATACGATTCTAAGTAACACATGGCACCCCCTAGTCTCGACACGTCATCTAGAATGACTTCATCTTCAACACGTCACTACAAGAATGGCCTCTCGAAAATATAACAAAGAGATAACTCGCAAATCCACGAAGCATTAAAATGTCGAAATATTAAATCTACATTAATTAAGTTAATCTTGGTTAAAATATAGTTAGCAACTACGCACTTCGGAATTTGTACATTTATCTTTCATCACATCCTAAGATATCCAAAGTTTGAATTTCTGAAATGCTTGAACTTAAATGTGATGAATTAAAACTTAAAAGCGATTATCAGATAATAAAACTTTTAGCAGTTTCCGGTTTCAGGGATTTCTTTTCGAGCTACTTTTAAAAACCCTGAAGTTAGAATACCCGAAGTACTTTAAGTTAAATGTGATTAAATAATATTTTAAGAAGGATTATCTCATAATTAAACATCCACGGATTCATGATTTGGGAAATTTCAAATTTGTTTCATCCAAAATTCTCGAACACAAACCTTCGAACATTAATGGCATTTATCCTTAATCAAGGGTAATGATTTTTAACATGGGTTTTGGATATCTAGGTATACTTATCTCATTAAGGTTAATAAATTTGTCGTCGGTGAAGGTATACTCGAATCAATGCACCTGATGTGAATAAAAATGTTTGATTTTGAATTCCATTTTCATCTTCTGCAAAGCAGTAAGTTTTATCTAAGTAAGAAGCTCACGCAATTTCCTCTCCAACAGGTATCCTTGTTCTATTTTCGATATCATGGCACCACAAAAGATGATGAAGAAGACTGATGCAGCTAGTGAAGGTGAAAACCCGAATACATACATTCTGTCAGATACCACACCGCGAGCCATCGACACTGTGAAATATTGGACACAGGTGTTCGAGATTTCAGAACATGAGGTTATAAATTACCCAAAAGATTTCAATGATGAAGTGAACGATTCTCGTGGAGATAAACTCAAAATTATAGCCCAGTCTGAGCTTCACAATATAGTTGCATGGCCGAGGCTCATACAGTATAATGACATGATAGGTTGGGCCCTAGAAAACGTCAACATCAAAACCAGGAGCATTTTCAACTCTCAAAAGGTTGTTGTTGGGTCTTTCTGGCTGGAACACATACAAGTAATGTATAAGTTATCCCCTAATTTTAAATATAATTGCAATGCTAATTTCATGTTGAAGTTTGAACAAAAGGAGTGTATACAATATGAAAAAATTTATCATGATATAATCAAGTCCTGGTGGGGTCACCCAGAAAAATTCAGAGCCAACGATCATGGTGTTTACGCCACAACGTCATTTGATACTCATATGATTTATGTAGCTATGATTCTATGTACGATATTCGGGAAGAAAAGTCCCACCCATTTCCCAATGGCATGGGTTCCAATTATGCACAAGGTGGTTGAAGACTATTCTTTCAACTGGGCCAAGATGTTGTCGAATAATCTGGACAAAGAAATCACTGAATATGAGATGGCTAAATCAAAGAGACAGTCTGCCCCTTTCTACATGTCTACATATATTATGGATGGCATATGCTTCATAACCCCTTTCCCACTAATGAATTGGAGCTAGACCCCAACCAATGCAAAACCTATCCATTTTTACCATTCCAAATTGTGGGAGGAAAAGGCCAAAGATTTCTTCTACGAAATCTGCCACAATGTAGTAGTGTCGGTCCATATAGATTTATATGGTTGTCCACCCCCTCAAATTTCAAACAGAATCATGCGAAATTTGGGAAAATTAACAAATTGGTTCATTGATGAAAACTTCTCTTACATTAGGGCTTTCAGATGTTCGGTCCCTCCACACGCTCTCCCGAGGTTTTTACCAGACCGTCTAGTATGCCGAGAAGTATCTTATCAAACAGTGATAGGGGGCATCAGAAGGGAGCTGAAAGCAGCCTAGAAAAAGGTATGGCCTACCTTCCCCCTCTAGGTTGGTATGTTTTCAATTTTAGACTTCGATCACTCCAAAGTGGAAGTTGTAGCCTTGGAGGATGTCAAGTTGGTTAACATTGAATTTAAGAGGCACGACCCTCACAGAATCATGGAAAATCACCTGGCACAATACAACATGAAGAGATATGTGCATGAAAACTCCCCACATGATCAATTATTCAGGGGGTTAGGTCCTATGAGGAAGTGTTGAACAGAGTCCAAAATTTGTCCCCAGATCAACAGGACAGTTTCTACAGTTTTCATAGACACAAATGAAACAGCTTGCCAAAGGTACTACAGGGAGAATCGGTAACCACTTTGCCTACACAGGAAATTGTGCCTCCATGTTTTGAAATAGGGAGCTCTGGAGAACAGGATATTGGGGGAAACCCAAAGAGCATCGAGGTTTTAATGAAGGAAGTGGAAGCTTCATTATCAAATATGTTAGGACCTCAAGCGAACGCTCAGATCGAATCTTTCCTAGAGAAAGGGCAGGATACATCTCCTTCTACACCAGCTACATATGCTGCCAATATTGTTGAGTAACAACCGTCTACAGATATAGGTTCTCTTATTACTTCATTGACGCCTTTACAATCTAGTTTCAGAAATCTTAGTTCCGAGGTCATTTTTATAAGTGATATCACCCCAATTTTGCCCGAAGAGATGCCTCCTTCAGATTTCTTCTTCAGCAAGAAAAGGAGGGCCATCGTCAAACAAGAAACACATCAAAAATATGGATCGATATTCAAAAGTCAAAGGATGGTGTACGATGGATAGAACCGAGATGATACAGAATTTTCCAAGGAAGTTGCAAGATCATTGGGCGCTTTTGCCACTGCTAATCAATGGCTTGTAGAAAATTTGGTCGAGCAACTAAAATAGAGAGACCAGTTGGTAGGGAAGTTGCATGATCAAATAATGACCATGGAATAGAATGTGAAGAATAAGATGAACTGAGATTTTGAACAGATCAGAGCTTATGATAGACATCAAATTCAACAGTTGCAAGCTAACCTTTAAGAGCTCCATCAGAATTCACAAGCCAACAGAGGATTGGCCACTCAACATGAAGAGTTAATAAAACAATTCCAAGCCATGTTAGACTTGACTGAAGGTACATCAATAGAGATATCATATTTTCATACTCAAGCACTGGAGGTAAATTAAAAACTATAAATATCCCAACAAGACCTCTTCATGAAGGTCGATTCCATCCAGAAATGCTACCAGGCAGTAGACCTTTCTCTAAAATATATCTATATTAAAGAAATGGAATATCACTCAGCTCGAGTTAAGTTTCAAGAGGTCATCTTATTGGTACCAAAGGATGATGCCTCAGATGTTTATCAGCTTTCTCTTTCGAAACAAACAAAAGGTGGTATAACTTTAAAGGACTGGGAAACAAATCTAGCAGAAAGCAAAAGACTTTCCAGAGAGGTAAATGAAGCTTATCTAGAAGCGTTGTCTTCAATAGACAAAGGACTAATTGATTTTGAAGGAAATGTTATATTTGAATCCTTGGGTCAAATTGATCTAGCAAAGAACCAATTTAATTCTAGAACAAGCAAAGAAGAAGCTCTGATGGTCATCCAGAAAATGAACCAGATTGATCTCCTTCAAATAAATAAATGGATAGTAAACCCAAGCTTACAGTTATAGATCACATCTCAAGGAGATAAAAGGATAGAAGAAAAGTTTCCTCGGGTAGAGAGGAATTTATACACTTTCAAGGTGAAGGAAGAAAATGAGCCTTCAATATTAGTGGTGCAAGTACTAAGTAAATGCATCCAATGTGTTGAATTTGGGAAAACAAGCACATCCGAAAACAAGTAAGGGGAACAAGCACATGCTATTCACATATTTAAGGGACAGATGGCAACAAACAAAACAAGCCAGAAATGAATGCCAAATCATTAAGAAGATCAGACTATAGTTGTACCCAGACTAAAGAATGAGGAGAACGCTAGTGGAGCTCTTCTGATTTTACATTTTGTTGCCTTATTCAAAATTATTTACTATTTATAATTATAAGAAGTCCAACCATTTTGAGTGGAGATAGTTTGTATAAATACATAGATTCAAGATCTATCAAAGTCTGCCTCTTGTCAATTGTAATAGAGAAAACTCTCCTTATTTAGTATTAATACAAGTGCAGACAGAGATTCCAAATTTTGTTTAGTTTGAGTTATGTGTTTGTTATGTTTTTCCATATCTTAGCATTTCTTTATGTATTCCTTGATAAATGTTTGATTTCAATTTAGTATAACAACTATTGTAATCATATTTCATCAGTAACTTGTTAGGTAAGAAGTTTTTTCCTCTGCATTTACTATGAGTAGATCAAGACCTACAAGCTGTGTGGATTACTATATCTTATAATTTATTCAAGGTTACAATATCTATTTTCTTCCACTGGAACAAGGTGAGACTCTTCGGCAATTGACGCCTTGCTTTTTTTTTACAGTTTTTTAGTTTTCTCTCATACCATTCGATGTTGCAATATTTGACTTGGACAGGAAATACANGAGGGGGGGTTTTGTTCCCACGTGGTTTTCCCTCTTTCCTCATTTTTATTCAATGTTCATTAGTTGCATTGTACATGAGTACCTAATATGGCCTAGTAGTCGGGACTCATTTTTTTTACTCCATAGTAATATTCAGGGGGGTGTTGGAAAAATTTCTATTTTCGTCACACTATTTCAGTGGGAGTTAACTAACTAGTTCTATTTTAGACCATCACTATTATGCATGCATTCCTAATTATAGGATGCCATTGCCTATATGAGTGAATATCACTCACTCATTGAACAGATCATAATATACATTAATTATCAATCTTCATAACCTTTGTTTGTGTATGCTTTAGATAGGTCTCATGTGCAGGTTTCCATGAAACACTAGAATGGTATCAGAGTCGAGTTGCTTGGAGCAACCCAGACAAGCCAGAGAAGAGCGAAAGAGGATTTAATTATTGAGTAAACCTAGTTGATGTCATCATCATGGCTTATCCCTATCGAAAGGTGCAACAATTGGAATCGTCACAACATATCCCTATCGAAGGGTGCAATGGTCACAATCACACATAAGGGAAAAAAAAATAGGAATCGTCGCAGCCTATACACAGTCAAGGTGCAACATCGTCACATTGTATTCTTCACCCAGGGTGAGACGATTCAATTTTTCACAATCATCACAAATTATCCTTCTCTAGGGTGTGATGATTCAACATTGTCGCACTACATCCTTCTCTAGGGTGCGACAATTCAGTTTCCCTCTAGAAAATTGGTTTTATGCAGTAAAATAGCCATATCTCAAAATTTGTGATCTTGGTCAGGCTAAAATTTTGACCAAACATGCATAACATAGGGATGATCATGCCCACCAAAAATATCCAAATCCCACATCATATGCTAGGATATATAGTTGTTTTATCATATCTATAGTTGTCATAGAACCGTCTGTCATATATCAGAATCCACGACCTGGGTTTTCAAGATCTTTTCAGAATCAATAGCAAGGATGGAGGCGATGCAACTTCTTCAATCAAGTATGGTGATAATACTCACACTATACAACTATTTTGAATGAAATCCAAAGGCCCCATTCCAACTCAAAAGAAAAGGACTGTATAATTTGACGATGGCAACAGAAACAAAACCTACGTCAATGCTTGAGAAGACCAGATGGGTGAACCGTAAGGATGAGACCATGGGACTACTTATTGAATTAATCTCATAAACATGGGCATCATGAAAGATCCCAAAGCACATGCACTCACTATGCATGATGGAAAAGGACCATCCAAATAGAACGGGAAGGAGAAACAAAACGAGAAGGACAGATATTCCAAACCCTTTAACAATTCTTTAAGTTCCAAAGACTCTTCAGATTCCAAGAAGAAGAAGAAGGGAAAACAGTGCACTTACTGCAATAAACCAAATCATGAAGAATCCACATGCATGAAGAAACAGATAGATCTTATGGCACATGCACTTCCTATATGAGTGAATATCACTCACTCATTGAACAGATCATAATATACATTGATTCTCATTCTTCATATTGTATATCTCTTCCTTTTCTTGATAAGATTTGTTTGTGTATGCTTTAAATAGATCTCTTGTGCAGGTTTCCATGAAACACTGACTTGGCATCAGAGTCGAGCTACTTGGAGCAACCCAGACAAGACAGAGAAGAGTGAAAGAGGATTTAATTATTGAGTAAACCTAGTTTCTTCCATCATCGCGACCTATCCCTATCGAAAGGTGCAACAATTGGTATCGTCACAACCTATCCATATCGAAGGGTGCGACGGTCGCAATCACACTTAAGGGGAAAAAAAATAGGAATCATCGCAGCCTATACACAATCAAGGTGCGACATCGTCACACTGTATTCTTCACCTAGGGTGTGACGGTTCAGTTTTTCACAATCGTCGCACTTTACCCTTCTCTAGTTTGCGACGATTCAAAATCGTCGCACTGTATCCTTCTCTAGGGTGTGACAATTCAGCTGTCATCCAGAAAATTGGTTTTCTTCAATAAAATAGTCATATCTCGAAATTCGCTATCTGGGTCGGGCTGAAGTTTTGACCAAAGACGCATAACATAGGGATGCTCATGATCACCAAACATATCCAAAACCCACATCATATTTTAGGAGATATAATTTTTTTATCACATCTATAGTTGTCATAGAACCGTCTTTCATATCTCGGAATCCATGACCTAGGTTTTCAGGATCTTTTTAGAATCAATAGTAGGGATGGAGGCGATGCAACTTCTTCAATCAAGTATGGTGATAATACTCACACCATACAACTATTTTGAATTAAATCCAAAGGCCACATTCCAACTCAAAATAAAAGGACTATATAATTTGATGATGGCGACAGAAACAGAACCTGCATTAGTGCTTGAGAAGACCAGATGGGTGAACCATAAGGATGAGGCCATGGGACTACTTCTTGAGTTAATATCCACTTATTTATGGTCTCATGTTGTCACATGCAAGACACCAAACGAGATCTAGACCACCTTGGAAGGAATCTTTGGAAAGTAGGATGAGATGTGAGGTCATATGCTTGAGGTAAAGTTGAATACCTTAGACCCTAAAAGTTTTGATAATATACAGGATTTCTTTACTAAATTTAAATATTTGATTTTGAGCTTGGGTGAATGTGGTATTGAAAAGTCTACACAAGAGAAACAACTTATTCTAACAATCTTGGCCAAGATAGGACCAGAATATGTTGTATATGTCTACAATTTCCATTCTGGCAGATATCTTTTTGGAACAAATTGGAAAATGCCTATGATGGCTTAGTTCATTGAGTCTCTCACACAAGAGAAGAAAAAACTCATACAGAAAGACCTCATGAAAGATCCCAAAGCACATGCACTCACCATGCATGATAGAAAAGTATCATCCAAACAGAACTGGAAGGAGAAACAGAACGAGAAGGACGGATATTCCAAACCCTTTAACAATTCTTCAAGTTCCAAAGACTCTTCAGATTCCAAGAAGAAGAAGAAGGGAAAGCAGTGCACTTACTGCAATAAACTAAATCATGAAGAATCCACATGCATGAAGAAACAAATCGATCTTATGGAAAATACACTTTAACAGAACAACCTTGAAAACTTCCTTCCAGAGGGAGTCAAGAAGCAGAAGGAAGAAGATTATTCTCCTAAGAAAGGTAATCATCATGCTCTTGTTACAATTAATTCCTCATCTCATTCATGGATTATAGATTCTGGTGCATCCCATCATATGGCAGCAAAAGAGGAAGTTTTCTCTTCTTTGAGTTCATTCTCAAGACCCCCTATTCTCATGGGGAATGATATTACAGTTGTAGTAGAAGGAGAGGGAGAGTGGAACTCCACAATGGAATTTTTTAGAATGTTTTATATGTTCCAAATATTTCTATGAATCTACTCTCAGTTTATTAGATCACTCAGAAAGGTAAAAGGTTGAATTTACATCAAATTCAATTTCAGTAATTGACATTCATGACAATTCCATCCTTGTAATTGGTGAGGTGTGTTGGAACACATATAATCCTAAACTTTGAGCTTTACTTTCTCAACTTCGTCTTTTTCAAAGTGGCAACTCAGAAATCAACTTTTGAAATTTAAATCAAATTTATTTATGGTCATAAGGCATGCACAATATCCGTTGTTGATGAAGTTCCCCGTTGATTGAACGATCCCTTATTTTCCCAGAGTTTTGGAGCCACCTAATGGCTAGAATGTTGAATCACTAAAGGTCACTTCGAAG
Organism: Picea glauca; assembly: GCA_000966675.3. Lineage (NCBI taxonomy): Eukaryota > Viridiplantae > Streptophyta > Pinopsida > Pinales > Pinaceae > Picea > Picea glauca. Next base: position 12,186 of record JZKD02S0508401.1, read on the forward strand.
CTTCGTGCTTTGGGCGTTTTGATAAGTCCTTAGGATTAAAGTCCTGAAACCCGAAAGTTTCTGTAATCACTTTTCCATAAACCTTTAAACGACACGATTCATAGTACACATGTATCTTTTGAACCTTCCCTAGGTTGACACGTGGCATTTATTTTCGACATTTTCATCTGAAGATTCATACGATTCTAAGTAACACATGGCACCCCCTAGTCTCGACACGTCATCTAGAATGACTTCATCTTCAACACGTCACTACAAGAATGGCCTCTCGAAAATATAACAAAGAGATAACTCGCAAATCCACGAAGCATTAAAATGTCGAAATATTAAATCTACATTAATTAAGTTAATCTTGGTTAAAATATAGTTAGCAACTACGCACTTCGGAATTTGTACATTTATCTTTCATCACATCCTAAGATATCCAAAGTTTGAATTTCTGAAATGCTTGAACTTAAATGTGATGAATTAAAACTTAAAAGCGATTATCAGATAATAAAACTTTTAGCAGTTTCCGGTTTCAGGGATTTCTTTTCGAGCTACTTTTAAAAACCCTGAAGTTAGAATACCCGAAGTACTTTAAGTTAAATGTGATTAAATAATATTTTAAGAAGGATTATCTCATAATTAAACATCCACGGATTCATGATTTGGGAAATTTCAAATTTGTTTCATCCAAAATTCTCGAACACAAACCTTCGAACATTAATGGCATTTATCCTTAATCAAGGGTAATGATTTTTAACATGGGTTTTGGATATCTAGGTATACTTATCTCATTAAGGTTAATAAATTTGTCGTCGGTGAAGGTATACTCGAATCAATGCACCTGATGTGAATAAAAATGTTTGATTTTGAATTCCATTTTCATCTTCTGCAAAGCAGTAAGTTTTATCTAAGTAAGAAGCTCACGCAATTTCCTCTCCAACAGGTATCCTTGTTCTATTTTCGATATCATGGCACCACAAAAGATGATGAAGAAGACTGATGCAGCTAGTGAAGGTGAAAACCCGAATACATACATTCTGTCAGATACCACACCGCGAGCCATCGACACTGTGAAATATTGGACACAGGTGTTCGAGATTTCAGAACATGAGGTTATAAATTACCCAAAAGATTTCAATGATGAAGTGAACGATTCTCGTGGAGATAAACTCAAAATTATAGCCCAGTCTGAGCTTCACAATATAGTTGCATGGCCGAGGCTCATACAGTATAATGACATGATAGGTTGGGCCCTAGAAAACGTCAACATCAAAACCAGGAGCATTTTCAACTCTCAAAAGGTTGTTGTTGGGTCTTTCTGGCTGGAACACATACAAGTAATGTATAAGTTATCCCCTAATTTTAAATATAATTGCAATGCTAATTTCATGTTGAAGTTTGAACAAAAGGAGTGTATACAATATGAAAAAATTTATCATGATATAATCAAGTCCTGGTGGGGTCACCCAGAAAAATTCAGAGCCAACGATCATGGTGTTTACGCCACAACGTCATTTGATACTCATATGATTTATGTAGCTATGATTCTATGTACGATATTCGGGAAGAAAAGTCCCACCCATTTCCCAATGGCATGGGTTCCAATTATGCACAAGGTGGTTGAAGACTATTCTTTCAACTGGGCCAAGATGTTGTCGAATAATCTGGACAAAGAAATCACTGAATATGAGATGGCTAAATCAAAGAGACAGTCTGCCCCTTTCTACATGTCTACATATATTATGGATGGCATATGCTTCATAACCCCTTTCCCACTAATGAATTGGAGCTAGACCCCAACCAATGCAAAACCTATCCATTTTTACCATTCCAAATTGTGGGAGGAAAAGGCCAAAGATTTCTTCTACGAAATCTGCCACAATGTAGTAGTGTCGGTCCATATAGATTTATATGGTTGTCCACCCCCTCAAATTTCAAACAGAATCATGCGAAATTTGGGAAAATTAACAAATTGGTTCATTGATGAAAACTTCTCTTACATTAGGGCTTTCAGATGTTCGGTCCCTCCACACGCTCTCCCGAGGTTTTTACCAGACCGTCTAGTATGCCGAGAAGTATCTTATCAAACAGTGATAGGGGGCATCAGAAGGGAGCTGAAAGCAGCCTAGAAAAAGGTATGGCCTACCTTCCCCCTCTAGGTTGGTATGTTTTCAATTTTAGACTTCGATCACTCCAAAGTGGAAGTTGTAGCCTTGGAGGATGTCAAGTTGGTTAACATTGAATTTAAGAGGCACGACCCTCACAGAATCATGGAAAATCACCTGGCACAATACAACATGAAGAGATATGTGCATGAAAACTCCCCACATGATCAATTATTCAGGGGGTTAGGTCCTATGAGGAAGTGTTGAACAGAGTCCAAAATTTGTCCCCAGATCAACAGGACAGTTTCTACAGTTTTCATAGACACAAATGAAACAGCTTGCCAAAGGTACTACAGGGAGAATCGGTAACCACTTTGCCTACACAGGAAATTGTGCCTCCATGTTTTGAAATAGGGAGCTCTGGAGAACAGGATATTGGGGGAAACCCAAAGAGCATCGAGGTTTTAATGAAGGAAGTGGAAGCTTCATTATCAAATATGTTAGGACCTCAAGCGAACGCTCAGATCGAATCTTTCCTAGAGAAAGGGCAGGATACATCTCCTTCTACACCAGCTACATATGCTGCCAATATTGTTGAGTAACAACCGTCTACAGATATAGGTTCTCTTATTACTTCATTGACGCCTTTACAATCTAGTTTCAGAAATCTTAGTTCCGAGGTCATTTTTATAAGTGATATCACCCCAATTTTGCCCGAAGAGATGCCTCCTTCAGATTTCTTCTTCAGCAAGAAAAGGAGGGCCATCGTCAAACAAGAAACACATCAAAAATATGGATCGATATTCAAAAGTCAAAGGATGGTGTACGATGGATAGAACCGAGATGATACAGAATTTTCCAAGGAAGTTGCAAGATCATTGGGCGCTTTTGCCACTGCTAATCAATGGCTTGTAGAAAATTTGGTCGAGCAACTAAAATAGAGAGACCAGTTGGTAGGGAAGTTGCATGATCAAATAATGACCATGGAATAGAATGTGAAGAATAAGATGAACTGAGATTTTGAACAGATCAGAGCTTATGATAGACATCAAATTCAACAGTTGCAAGCTAACCTTTAAGAGCTCCATCAGAATTCACAAGCCAACAGAGGATTGGCCACTCAACATGAAGAGTTAATAAAACAATTCCAAGCCATGTTAGACTTGACTGAAGGTACATCAATAGAGATATCATATTTTCATACTCAAGCACTGGAGGTAAATTAAAAACTATAAATATCCCAACAAGACCTCTTCATGAAGGTCGATTCCATCCAGAAATGCTACCAGGCAGTAGACCTTTCTCTAAAATATATCTATATTAAAGAAATGGAATATCACTCAGCTCGAGTTAAGTTTCAAGAGGTCATCTTATTGGTACCAAAGGATGATGCCTCAGATGTTTATCAGCTTTCTCTTTCGAAACAAACAAAAGGTGGTATAACTTTAAAGGACTGGGAAACAAATCTAGCAGAAAGCAAAAGACTTTCCAGAGAGGTAAATGAAGCTTATCTAGAAGCGTTGTCTTCAATAGACAAAGGACTAATTGATTTTGAAGGAAATGTTATATTTGAATCCTTGGGTCAAATTGATCTAGCAAAGAACCAATTTAATTCTAGAACAAGCAAAGAAGAAGCTCTGATGGTCATCCAGAAAATGAACCAGATTGATCTCCTTCAAATAAATAAATGGATAGTAAACCCAAGCTTACAGTTATAGATCACATCTCAAGGAGATAAAAGGATAGAAGAAAAGTTTCCTCGGGTAGAGAGGAATTTATACACTTTCAAGGTGAAGGAAGAAAATGAGCCTTCAATATTAGTGGTGCAAGTACTAAGTAAATGCATCCAATGTGTTGAATTTGGGAAAACAAGCACATCCGAAAACAAGTAAGGGGAACAAGCACATGCTATTCACATATTTAAGGGACAGATGGCAACAAACAAAACAAGCCAGAAATGAATGCCAAATCATTAAGAAGATCAGACTATAGTTGTACCCAGACTAAAGAATGAGGAGAACGCTAGTGGAGCTCTTCTGATTTTACATTTTGTTGCCTTATTCAAAATTATTTACTATTTATAATTATAAGAAGTCCAACCATTTTGAGTGGAGATAGTTTGTATAAATACATAGATTCAAGATCTATCAAAGTCTGCCTCTTGTCAATTGTAATAGAGAAAACTCTCCTTATTTAGTATTAATACAAGTGCAGACAGAGATTCCAAATTTTGTTTAGTTTGAGTTATGTGTTTGTTATGTTTTTCCATATCTTAGCATTTCTTTATGTATTCCTTGATAAATGTTTGATTTCAATTTAGTATAACAACTATTGTAATCATATTTCATCAGTAACTTGTTAGGTAAGAAGTTTTTTCCTCTGCATTTACTATGAGTAGATCAAGACCTACAAGCTGTGTGGATTACTATATCTTATAATTTATTCAAGGTTACAATATCTATTTTCTTCCACTGGAACAAGGTGAGACTCTTCGGCAATTGACGCCTTGCTTTTTTTTTACAGTTTTTTAGTTTTCTCTCATACCATTCGATGTTGCAATATTTGACTTGGACAGGAAATACA
>JZKD02S0508412.1:0-26390 GCA_000966675.3 Picea glauca
GGTAAGATAATGATCAAGAACGTAAGTCTGATAAAACCTTTATCAATCACATGATAAACCAGTGATCAAGCATCAACCAACAAATCAAAAGACGACGACAGTATAATCAACGAAAATAGGTGTTTTCACATTTGCAATTGTGAAAACTGAGTCGAAATTGAATTGTAATGGTTGCAAAAACGAAACACATGTCCATTAGCACAATGCGACAATGATTTGTCATGATACCACAAGGGGTGTAGGCATATTTTGAGAGTAATCAAAAAAATTTGGGTTGGCTTCCAACAAGACCTGGTTGTTTCCTTTTTCCAGTTGCCAATGAAAGGTGTAGTCATGGATATTGTGGTGGATGATGTCCCTCCTAAGTTTGGGATGCTCTTGTTTAGATCTTGGATAAAAAGGCTAGGGGGAACTTTGCAGATGAATATTTCATATGCCACCATTCCTGTGTTTGGGGGGGAACATAGAAGGGTTTATAGGGAAGCAAAACTTGTCTACATTATCAGTGATGAAGAAAATCCTACCAACCACCCCATTTTTGCAGTTGAGAGTGATTTAGGAACTAGTATGTTACAACTCATTGATGATCCTCAAACACCTATTGAAATCAAAAATCATCCTATTACTTCTTGTGAAGATCCTCCTCCCAATACCTTTGTTTGGAAGATGTTTTTTTATGGAGCCTCTTCTAGGTAGAGTGTTGGTGTTGGGGTAGTCTTTATTTCCCCTACGTAAGAGACCATATCTCTATCTTACATGATTGAATTTGAAACAACAAACAATGTGGAAGAATATGAGGCTCTTGTATTGGGTTTGAGGGCTTCCAAAGACATGAATATTGAGGAGCTACCAATGTTTGGAGATGTTGAGTTGATTGTTCATCAAGTCAAGAATCGATATCAGTCTAATCACCCCAGTTTAAGGGCCTACATAAACGAAGTCTGAGGTCTTGTTGATAGTTTATTCTTGGCTTTTAATATCTATTTTGTTCCAAGAGAGGAGAACACTATGATAGATTCCTTGGTTGTTTCAACAAGTAAGTTCAGGGTTCCTTTCCCCCCCAAACTCAAGTATGAGGTAGAAGTAAAATATAGACCCTCTATTCTTGACAATGTCAAACATTGGAAGGTTTTTTAGGATGATCTTGAGATGAAAAGGTTTCTTGAGACTGTGGATCAATTCTCTGCTTTACAGATTGATCAATATCAAGATACTGAAGAAATCCCCCATGATGATATTTTTCTGAACAAAATTGTTGACCATCATATTGTTCAGTTACCCAGTAACCATATTCCAAAGGGACTTGTCCCCTTGGAGAGATTTTTTGACATAAATGATGTTGTTGTAAATATTAAGGGTTCAACTAAAAATGCTGATGTGACTGAATGCAATTTAGGAACATAAGAGGATCCAAAGTATGTTAAATTGTCTAGCAATTTAGAAAAGGAACAAAGGGATGAGTATGAAAATCTTTTTAAAGAGTTTGCTGATGTGTTTTCCTGGAAATATGAAGATTTAAGAACATATGACACCAACATCATTGAACATAGGATCCCTTTGAGAGAGGAAGCCAATCCTTTTAGGAAAAAACTCACATAGATAAATCCCATGCTACTGCCTATTATGGAAAAAGAAGTGAAAAAGTTGTTGGATGCCTAGATCATCATTCCTTTGAGATACTCAGAATGGGTGGCTAACTTGGTGAATGTGAGGAATAAAAATGGGGAAATCAGATTGTGTGTAGATTTAGGGAATTTGAACAGGAGCTCCAAAAAGGATAACTACCCCTTGCCAAAGATGGAGCACATTTTGCAAAGAGTCACTGGCTCATCTAGGATGTCTATGATTGATGGATTCTTTGGCTACACTCATATCTCTATCCTGCTTGAAGATAGAGAGAAGACAACCTTCACTACTCCTTGGGGAACATTCATGTATGCTAAATTCCCTTTGGATTGATGAATGTAGGAGAAACCTTATAGCGAGCTATGGCCATTTCCTTTATTGGGGAGAAAGAAAGTTGTAGTCATATATCTGGATGACATTACAGTGTTCTCAAATTCTGACAAAGAGCATTGTCATCTTTTGAGGAAGGTCTTCCTGAACTACAGAATCTTTGGTCTCTCTCTCAATCCTAAAAAATCTTTGTTTGCTATGAAGGAAGGTAAACTATTGGGGCATATTGTTAGCAGAAAGGGTAAGAATATATGCAAGAAGAGTAGAGTCCATCTAGACCTTATCTTTTCCCATATCTAAGAAAGAGGTTCAGTCTTTCTTGGCTAAAATCAATTTTCTAAGAAGGTTCACCTCTAATTTCACTGAGTTGGTTAAGCACATTACAACCATGTTTAGAAAATGAAGCAAGGTGAAATGGACTGTTGAGTCTAGAAAATATTTTAGCCAAATCAAAAGGGATTTGAATGAGGCACCTGTGCTCATCAACCTTGACTATTCTAAAGATTTTTTATATTTTCTTTTGCCTCATCTGATACATTGGTTGTTGTTTTTCTACAGAAAAATACAGAGGGGTTAAAGCAACTTATTTCCTTTTTCAACAGAGCATTGAGGGATGAAAAAATGAGATATGATATCATTGAGAAGTAGGCATATGATTTGGTTAAATCCCTCAAGGATTTCAGAATATATGTTCAGCATTAAAAAATTGTTGCATATGTTCCCTTAGCCTCAGTAAAAGAGATATTGATCCAACTTGATATAGATGGGAAGAGAAGAAAATGGATTGCTAAAATTCTAGAATTTGACCATTAAATAAAGCCCACCAAATTGATGAAAGGCCAAGGTTTGGCTAGGTTGCTAGCTAAATCGAATTCCAAGGATTTGGGGGTTAATTTCATAAACATAAACTCATAAAAATAGATAAGCAGAGATTGCTCACAAAGAATATCATGTCAGCCTCAACTTGGTAGAATGCACCTGTTATAAAGACATTATATATTTTTCGCAAAATTTGCGGCCTCCTGATGGTTTAGATAAGAACAAGGTGAGAGCTTTGAAGCTCAAAGAAATAAAATATTTTCTCATTAATCAAGTTTTGAATTGGAGGGATCCTTTAGGAGTTCTGTTGAGATATCTAGACTCACAAGAGGCCCAAAGAGCCATAATTGACTTTCATGAAAACTTATGTGGGGGACATCATTTCTAGAGGACCACAACTTACAAGATCCTAAGATCTAGGTATTTTTGGCCCAACCTTTTTACTGATGTTTGTGCAAAGATTAGAGCTTGTGTTAAATGCCAAAAGTTTCCTGGAAAACAACAGATCAAATATTTTCCTTTGAAACCTGTAATGGTTTATGGACCTTTCCAACAGTGGGGTCTTGACTTCATTGGGAAAATTCACCCAACATCAAGTGGTCAACAAAAATGGATTTTGACTACCATTGATTATTTCACCAAATGGATAAAATCCATCCCTACAAGGAATGACTCCCACAAGGTAATTATTAGCTTCCTTGAAGATATCATGGCTAGATTTGGTTGTCCGAGAAGGATTGTTACTGACAATGTTGCCTCCTTCAAAGTTGAACCATTAATCAAGTTATGTGAACTGTATGGGATTACATTAATCCATTCTACTCCTTACTACCCCCAAGGAAATGGTTTAGTAGAGTCTTCTAACAAGAACCTCATAAATATCATCGAGAAATTGTTAGAAGACAATAAGAAAGCATGGGACTCAAAGCTAAAATTTGCATTATGGGCTGATAGAGTTACAACAAAGAGATCATTGGGCATTTCCGCTTTTCAGCTTGTAAATGGGGTTGAGGCTATTTTTCCTACTTATCTTGCCTTGCCCGTGGAAAAATGCCTCCAGGACTACCAAGGAGAACCTGATGATATGGTCAGTAGGATACAACATCTGGTTGACGTACAACAGGCTAGGGAGAAACTACTTTATAAAGCTTGGGATCTTCAGTAGAAATTAAAATGAGCCTTTGACAAGAGGGAAAGAGAGGAATATTTTCAGCTAGGGGATCTGGTGCTCAAGTGGGATGCCTCGAAGCAAGACAAAAGAAAACATGGTAAATTTGAAGCCTTATGGATTGGTCCTTTCAAGATTTCTGAAGTATTTCCAAATAACACCTATAAGTTGCAGAGCTTGGAGGATTCAAAATTTTTTGGTGGCCCTATCAATGGGCACTTTCTGAAAAAAAAAAAAATCTTAAGCCATGATTGCCTTTCCAACATTGTAATTACCACTTCCTTTTTATTTTATGTTTGAGTAAGAGACTCCATGACCCAAAGGCTAAGGCACTGGAACTACACATTCTTGGCAGCTAACAGAGACCATACCATCCCCTATGGAGCCAAAGTTATCACATTAAATTTTCCAAAGTCACAGGTGATAGATATGAGGGCAGGCGAGCGGGAAAGTGCAGTTTGTAGCGGTAGAGACCCCCTGTGTAGTTCAATTTAGCACTATCTCCAAGTGCATTTGGAGGGATTCCATTGTTAATAGGTGGATAAATATTAGTAGAGACGCTAAAATAATAGGCGCTCCTAAATCATAAATCGCGATCAGATCAATAACCACCAATCATTTCGACGTCACAAGCTGCACAGGCATTAAAATCCAAAGGTGGGTTGAAATCCAAACCGTGGTATTGCAAGAAGGCTACGTGGCAGAATATGGTGCATTTCAGGCCCGAACATGGTGTGGGTCCAAACCTCTTTCGACGGCCCCAAAATCACGTGCGTATATAATTTTATATCCAACAGTGACAGGTGGTCGCCCAGTAGTCGTCCAGCCACACTCCAATCCCGAGGAGGATTTAGTTAATGAAGAAGGACCGATAGCCGAAACCTCAGCTCAATACATAAACAAGAATCTTGGAAGCTATGGCTGAGGAGATATAATTGTTAGCCCAAGGTACTACGATGCATGATTTCTTCTTGTAGGCCCATACTGATCTGAGCTTGCGTTTGACAGGAGGAAACATGCACAGTCTGAAAGAAGAATGCGAAGACAAAACTATTTGAATGGGATGGCTAGATCACACTACTGGCAATTGTGGAATGATGTGAGTATAAATATATTAGTTCAATATTTTGTTATGGTCGTTGAATGGTTGAGCATAGCTCCCTATTTTGTAATATTTTGATACCACAGTTGTTCTCTTGTTATGTATGAGAACTGATGCTTTCTCATTAATAGAAGTCAACTTCTTTCATCATCTTGTTTAATCTATGCTAAAACACTCGTGCATGGAGGATATAGATGAGGGTTATAGTTGTATTTTAATGTATGTTTGATTATAATGTTGTTGTGATCTATTTCAATATTTTCTTTGTTTCCTTGTTTCCTCTTATGATGAAATTCTCATGCATGGAAGATCCAAACGAGTTGTTGTAGTTGCATGGTAATGGAGGTTTGATTATTATGCTGATGTGATATATTTTAGTGTCTAAAACTTGAGTTCAAGATTGCTCTTGTGCCTGAGTTTTTCTTCACCAAGTTGCTTGAAAGTCGGATGCTGGTGCAGCCGTACCCGTAGGCACACCCGCTCACAGGATCTTCTCTTTTCTTGGCCCGAAGAACACCAAGGTTCTTCTATTTCCCTATTGGAAAATCTGCACCCACAGATCTCTTCGCACGATCCCCCTCTCTTTACTTGTCAGGGAATCGAAGCTCGCGACTTCGCGAGTCCAACGGTCGAGCACTATAGTCTCGAATCCCTAAGACCCGATGCAATTCAACACTGATCTCTTCCCGTTTCTTATCAAGACTTTTCCTATCGTGATTTTTCCACTCACGATATCAGGCAACTTGGTTCTCCGACTCCTGAGTCCCAACGTGCCAAAAGTCTGACACACGAGTGAGTTGACTATTCAACGCCTTTACTCCATTGACAATACGGAGTTCGCGGGATCACAAATCCTAATGCATATATTTCAGCACTTCTCGCTATGAAACCTCGATGTCTCGTGCCACCTGTCTTCCACCAACTCTGCTGTGTCCCCACACAAATTCTAGTAGCCGTCGGGATATTGTGTATCGTGATTTCGTGATTCCAGTTGCCAAATCTTCGACTCTTTCCTCACAAAATCCCGATAGGTGATTTCGCGATTAATCCGACGCTCCTGGCTGCTTGGATCAATGGCTCTTCCCATCCTGAGCTTTAAACCCTTTGGAAATATGTCACCATATCTTCCCTGCACCTCTCCAAGATCTAACGACCCTTGGAGTATCGCGAATTCTCCTCGGAGAATTTCGACTGTCCGTTTCTTCCTTATGCAATCCACAGAATGACGAAGTGTTCTTCCGCAGAACTCATCCACTTGCTCACCAACCTGTGACACCTCTTATGATCTTTCAATAGAAGCTCCCCTGTGCTATCCTTCAATGAATTCGAAGGCCTATTCCTCCCAAGCTTTCCCATGACTTTCAAGTCCTTCAGGAAACTCCCTTCATGCACTCCTTGCGACAAACCTTCAACTCCGTCTAAGTGTTGAAGTCCTTCGACTTTGCGCATGCTTGCAACATCAGTCTCTCAATACTTGACTCAGGTTCACAACCCTGAGACTTTTCCTTAGCCTGCGCACTCCTGGCATGGCTCCAGTAACCCTATTTCACTTCTGGGTGAACGAGAACAAGAGTTAAACTACCTGAGCCTCCGTCAACGCAATCCTTGCGGACGTTTTCGACTGCACTCCTTGCAGGAATCCTCACTCAGATCGAGAAACAATTGAAACTCATTCCTTCTTCATTTCAGATTTCAAACTCAACATGAAATCACATACACAGCAATAAAGAAAATGCATAACAAGAAGCAAACATCAAATGAGCATAATCATCAGTACACAAAGAACAGACACAAACCATGAATTTGAATCAAATCTCTTCTATTAATTCAAATATCAGTACATGGGTGTTCTTTACACAGTTCTCTGCTTTCTCTTTTTCCTGAATGCTCCATCTAATGATACAATGCACAATGAGGGTGTCTATATCCGTTTTCCCTCCAGCTCCTAAACTGTCTATTCTAGAATTAAATTTCTATCTACCTGCATTAAATATTTTAAATGTCGTCTATCTACTAAGGACAAGAGCTATCCGCTCAAGGTTCATTTACAATATACAAAGTGTGCTTCATCTTAATGGTTCATTTAAGATCAAGCAACAATTCCAAAGTGTTTTCAAAATTTGTGTTGGCTTGTCCAGCTGTCCTCCGCTTCCACGCTAGCTCGCTTGATGTGTTTACGATGCTCCTGCATCATACTCCCTCGCTTGAAAATTTCATGGGCTCCTATCCATGAGCTCTTTCACGGTCTGTCCATGCTTTTGTATTTCAGCTTCAGTCTCCCAGCTGACATCTTCAATTGGATGGTTCTTCCACTTGACCAGATACTCAAAATATTGTTTTCGCCTGGTCCTTTTGCCCACTCTCTGGTCCAGTATGCATTCCATCTGTGGCTTTTCTGCAACTGGCATCTGTTTCGTCCACTGGATCACTGGCTGCTCAGTTTGAGTCTCTATTTCTCCATCTCTATATGGGTACAAATCTAAGATGTTGAATATCGGAGAAATTTCGATCCCATTGGGTAATTCAATCTCATAAGCATTTTCCCCAAATTTTCTCAAGACCTTGCATGGCCTGATTTTCTTCATTTTCATCTTATTATATGTTCCTCTTGGGAACCTTTATTTTCTAAAATGTGCCAAAAACATATCACCAACCTTAAACTGAAGTTGTATCCGATGTTGATCTGCTCTGCTTTTATACTCCTGACTTGAATCCATCAATCGCTGCTTCACATGGCTGTGAAGTTCCTTCATCGCCTCAGTGAATTCCTCTGCACTAGCGCTCCTAGTAGCAGTCTGTCCTAAATCTCTTAGTTCAAAAATTCCCCTTGGCTGCATGCCATAAACAACCTGAAACAGAATCTAGCCTGTGCTCCGATTCACTGAGTCATTGTACGCAAATTTTGCTTGTGGTAATATATTGTCCCAACTGTTGTGGTGCTCTATCACCAAGCTTCTCAACAAGTTCCCTAGACTTCTGTTGACCACTTCCGTCTGAGTATGATAAGTTGAACTAAACATCAAATTAGTCCCCAGCGTCTTCCATAAGGTCCTCCAAAAATTCCCTATGAATTTTGTATCTCTGTCTGAAACTATACTTTTCGGCAACCCATGAAGTCGAATGACCTCTTTGAAGAACAGATTCGCGATGTGAGTCGCATCACTGGTTTTCTGGCATGGGATAAAATGTGACATCTTGGAAAACCTATCCACTACCATAAAGACTGAATCAAATCCTCTTTGCGTCCTTGGCAACCCCAATACAAAATCCATGCTAATCGCATCCCACGGACTTTCTGGTATGGGAAATGGTTGATAGAATCCTGCATTCTTTTTCCTTCCCTTCGAATGATGGCAAATTCTACATCTGTCAACGAACCTCTTGACGTCTGCTCGTATTCCCAGCCAAAAATATGACTCATTCAACTTTGCGAATGTTTTTTCATGGCCAAAGTGTCCGGCCAAACCTCCATTGTGTTTCTCCTTTAGGAAGTTCTCCCTCATGGAGCATTTCAGAATACGCAATTGATTGCCTTTGAACAACAATCCTTCCTGGATCATGTACTCTATCCATGGGATTCTATCTCTGAGAACTGGATTCTCAGCTGCTTCATACGCTTCCATAAAATCTGGATCATCAGCGTACATATTCCTGAGGTCATCAAAACCCAACGTTTTGTCTCGAAACTCCTGCAACAACAAACACTTCCTACTCAAAGCATCAACGACTTTGTTAGCTGTACCAGAAATATGCTTAATCACAAAAGTGAAATTCTGCATATACTCAACCCATTTGGCATGTTTCTGATTCAACTTCTCCTATTGAGTCACAAACTGCAGTGCATGATTGTCACTGTACAATACGAACTCTTTCGAGATTAAGTAATGCCTCCACTTCTTCAATGCCTGTATGATAGCATAAAACTCCTTATCATATGTGGAGTGCTTCAATTTTTCCTCATTCAGCTTCTCACTGAAGTATGCTATTGACCTGTCATCTTGACTGAAGACTGCCCCTACGAGAAATCCACTTGCATCACATTTCACCTGAAATGTCTTTAGGAAATCCAGCAACACCAAAACTGGTTGTTCCGTAATCTTCCTCTTCAACAGGTTAAAACTTTTCTCAGCCTCTGCTGTCGAGTGAAAATATTTTTTCCGCTTCTTCACTATATCCATCATCACTATGCTAATCCCACTGAAATTCCTGATGAACTTTCGGTAGAAACTAGCCAATCCATGAAAACTTCTCACCTCAAAAATACTTCTCGATGATGGCCAATTCTTAATCACTTCCACCTTATCTTGATCCATCCTCAACTCATTTTCCGAAATAACAAACCCCAAGTAAATGAGCTCTATCTTCATGAATGAGGACTTCTTTATGTTAATCAACATCTTCTCCTGCTGTAGTTTCTGCATCACTATAGCCAAATGCTTCAAGTGTTCTGCCAGTGATTTATTGTACACCAGTATGTCATCTAAATACACAATGAAAAATTTCCCGATGAACTCCCGCAGGAATTCATTCATCAACCTCATGAAGGTACTCGACGCATTTGTTAAGACAAACGACATAACAAGCCATTCATACAAACCTTCATTTGTCTTGAATGTTGTATTCCATTCATCACCTTCTCTCATGCGAATCTGGCGATATCCACTTTTCAAATAAATCTTTGAAAAGTACCTTGCTCCGCTCAAGCAATCCATCAGATCATCCATCCTCGACAATGGAAATTTGTACCTGATGGTTATCTTGTTAATCGCTCTTGAGTCAGTACACATCCTCCAGCCTCCGTCTTTCTTCGGACTGAGTACCATTGGAACAACACACAGACTCAAGATTTCTCTGACCAAACCTTTGTCCAACAAATCCTAGACTTTCCTCTTGACCTCTTCATTCTCTTGCGGTGTTAATCTGTACACGGATTTGTTTGAAAAACTAGCTCCTGGTATGAGATCAATATGATGACTCACACTCTTGACCAGTGGTAACGAACGAGGTAGTTCGTCAACTATGATGTCAGTGAATTCTTCCAGAAGTTCCTAAACTTCATCTGGTAAGTCATCCACTCTTGTGCTAGTTAGAACAATCTTTGGCTTTCTGACCACAATGAACTATGGATCTTCCTTCTTTATAACCTCATTAAGGAGTTCCTTCCCACTCATGAGAAGTACTGTGTTGCTTACCTTTGGCTTTACCTCCTTATCCTTTATTGGAAGCAACATGTGTGTCCTCCCATTCTTCTCCAGGGTGTATGTGTTCATTATCCCATCATGAATCACATTTCTGTCATATTGCCATGGTCTACCCAACAATAGATGAAAAACATCCATAGGAATAACATCACATAATATCTTATCATTATATCCTCCTATCTTGAATTCAACCAAGCATTGTTTAGTGACAGTTACCTGGTGTCCTTTTTGTAGCCACTAAACTCTATATGGGCTTGGATGATCAGTCATCTCCAGCTCCAACTTCTCTACCATCTCCGTAGATACGAGATTATCCGTGCTACCACTGTCTACAATGACCTTACATACCCTATCCTTGGTCTTGCAAGCAGTCCTAAAGAGTCTGGTCCTTTGGACTAAACTTTCCACCTCCTTCTTGGGTGTCAAAAGGAGTTTTCGGATCATGAGCGATCTTCCGCCTTCAGCATCTTCGGCCTCAACATCCCACCTCTACGCTTTGGTGACGTGAGCTTCTCCAATGTCCTTCCTTTTCTCTAGACACTCGTAAGAATTGTGCCCATTCTTCCCGCATGTGAAGCATGTAATGACTCCACCTCTTCCTATTCCTCTACCTCTAGTATGAGGAAAAGTGTTGTTGTTAGCATAATATCCTCTCTATTCATTACGCTACCCTTTATGTTCAACATATGGCCCTCGCTATGAGGTTCCACCTCTCTCTGCATGAGTTTGAGGTTTCTTCCATTCCTCCTTGGGCTTCTGGTATTTGTCCTGGGCAACTGCTTTGCCTCTAGGATGACTTCTGCCTCGGCCCCTCTGACTCTATTTTCGGCTCAGCTTATCTTCATCTTTCAGAGCCATCTGATAAGAATATTCCACCGTTTGGATGGTTACCATGCTCATCTCATCCTGGATATCATATCTCAGGCCATTCATGTATCTGGAAACTTTTTCATCATCGCTCTCCCGATGACCTGCCCTGATGTTCAGTTTATAGAATTCCTCAATGTACTCTTTCACTGTCATCAACTTCTGTCTCAAGTTCTGCATTCTCCTGAACAGAGAAATTTGATAATCCCTGTGGATGAATTTCGCTTTCATCTTCACGATCATCCTATCCTAGATCTTGATCTTTTGCTTGCCCTTGCAGCGTCTGTTAGCTTGTAGCTAATCCCACCACAATGCTGCATGTCCTTTTAAGTGTGTAACAACATGCTTGACTCTCTTGTCCTCTTCGACATCTTCGTAGTCGAAGTAAGTATCCAAGGCTCTAATCCAATCTAGTAGCTCCTCTACATCCAAGTTTCCCTCGTAAACTGGAATGTTCGTCTTTTCTCTTGCACCCATCCTGGCAATAGCTTTGATCAAATGCTCGTTTGATGCATCTTCGACTGCAACTTCTTCTTCATGTTCAGCCTCAATATCACTTTCAGAATCACTCAGATCCCCTGCACTAGCTGTGCGTCTTTGTGTTGTCTCCATGTCTTCGAGTCTTGCTCGGAGATCATGCATTTGTCTATCTATGGCTGGATCTGCCATCTGATTGCCTCTTCTCCGTTGCACTTCCCTATCCTCTGGATCAAGTGATTGCCTTTCTCTTCTTGGCGGCATGGTGAATTATCTTCTTCTCTACTACAGAAATCAAAGAGTCTTTCTCTGCTCTGATACCAAACTCACAGGATCTTCTCTTTTCTCATCCTGAAGAACACAAAGATTCTTCTATTTCCCTATCGGGAAATCTGCACCCACATATCTCTTCGCACAATCCCCCTCTCTTTACTTGTCGGGGAATCGGAGCTCGCAACTTCATGATTCCAACGTTCGAGCGCTATACTCTCAAATCCCCGAGACCTGATGCAAGTCAACACTGACCTCTTCTCGTTTCTTATCGGGACTTTTCCTATCTTGATTTTTCCACTCGTGATATCAAGCAACTTGGTTCTCCAACTCTTGAGTCCTGACGTGCCGAAATTCTGACACACGAGTGAGTTGACTATTCAACGCCTTTACTCCATCAACAATTCAAAGTTCACGGGATCGTAAATCCTAATGCATATATTTTGGCACTTCTCGCTACGAAACCCCGATGTCTCGTGCCACCTGTCTTCCACCAACTCTGCTGTGGCCCCACACAAATTCCACTAGCCGTCGGGATATCCCGTATCACGATTTCACGATTCTAGTTGCCAAATCTTCGACTCTTTCCTCACGAAATCCCGATAGGCGATTTCACAATTAATCCGATGCTCCTGGCTGCTTGGATCAACGACTCTGCCCCTCCTAAGCTTTAAACCCTTTGGAAATACGTCCTCGTATCTTCCCTGCACCTCTCCAATATCTAATGGCCCTTGGAGTATCATGAATTCTCCTCGGAGAATTTCGACCGTCCGTTTCTTCCTTATGCAGTCCATGGAATGACAAAGTGTTCTTTCGCAGAACTTGTCCACTTGCTCACCAACCTGTGATGCCTCTTACGAAATTTCAATAGCATCTCCCCTGTGCTATCCTTCAATGAATTTGAAGGCCTATTCCTCCTTAGCTTTCCCACGACTTTCAAGTCCTTCAGGAAACTCCCTTGCACGCACTCCTTGCAGCAAACCTTCAACTCCTTCTAAGTGTTGAAGTCCTTCGACTTTGCACATGCCTGCAGCAGTAGTCTCTCAATACTTGACTCAGGTTTTCAACCCTGAGACTTTTCCTTAGCCCGCGCACTCCTGACACGGCTCTAGTAACCCTATTTCACTTCTGGGTGAATGAGAACAAGAGTTAAACTACCTGAGCCTCCGTCAATGCACTCCTTGCGGATGTTTTCGACTGCACTCCTTGCAAGAATCCTCACTCATATAGAGAAACAATTGAAACTCATTCCTTCTTCCTTTCAGATTTCAAAATCAACATGAAATCACATACACAGCAATAAAGAAAATGCATAATAGGAAGCAAACATCAAATGAGCATAATCATTAGTACACAAAGAACAGACACAAACCATGAATTTGAATCAAAGCTCTTCTATTAATTCAAATATCAGTACATGGGTGTTCTTTACGCATTTCTCTGCTTGCTCTTTTTCCTAAATGCTCCATCTAATGATACAATGCACAATGAGGGTGTCTATATCCATTTTCCCTCCATCTCCTAAACTGTCTATTCTAGAATTAAATTTCTATCTACCTACATTAACTATTTTAAATGTCGTCTATCTACCAAGGATGAGAGCTATCTGCTCAAGGTTCATTTACAATATACAAAGTGCACGTCTTCTTA
Organism: Picea glauca; assembly: GCA_000966675.3. Lineage (NCBI taxonomy): Eukaryota > Viridiplantae > Streptophyta > Pinopsida > Pinales > Pinaceae > Picea > Picea glauca. Next base: position 13,511 of record JZKD02S0508412.1, read on the forward strand.
ATGTTTCATTTAAGATCATGCAACAATTCCAAAGTGTTTTCAAAATTTATGTTGGCTTGTCTAGCTGTCCTCCGCTTCCGCGCTGGCTCGCTTGATGTGTTGACGATGCTCCTGCATCAGATGCTCATGGAAGAATTTTCCACGTTTCTCACTAATTCTTCCTTTTGCTCAACTTTAGTATTAAATCACTGTCTGAAGTTAATGAGAACCTCATTTCCTTATGCATTTCTTGTCCAGTTTTTGTGTTAAAACATTCTTGTACTGAACTTTGTCCATTTGACCTCCATTCTTAAACCTACCTCTACAAAACATTTAGATGGGTACTGGGCTTATCCTCTTGCAATATGAGGGTGACTCTTAGTGCTAACACATTTTACTTGATCAACGATCGAAAATTCTCCCGAATTAGATCAACAATTAGTGTTACTTCATGATTTACGTTTACTCTATCCTTCCACTGTACTTGATCAATGGTCGAGAGAACCCATAATATCTTAGATCAACGACCATGATTAATTTCATCCTTCGATGCTTTGGGAATTTGTTGGTACTAGAAATTGGATATCCTCAAAGGACTTAATCCCAGAGTGATTTAGCTTGCTGATGTCATTGTCTACATGGCTTCCACATGTCACCTAGATTTGTGACTTTTTCATACCTAAAGTGCCAACTAGACCTTGACACTTGTCACCATATGAATTCCTCACGTGTCCTTGTAAACGTGGTCTTGCTGACATGGATTTCCTGATGTGTCACATGCCCTCCTTTTGGATCTAATGGTTTTAGGTACTCCAGATCAATGGTTGACTAGATTTCATGATCTGAAGGTTGACAGGAGTTCATGAATTCGGGACTTCAGAGGTCTAGGTAATTTTCAATGGATTTGGTTAGCACTGAAGTGGTCAACACATTTCTTAGAATGTTGTGAATAGATAAATGGCTGAAGGAATTTCCTAATTCGATAGACGACGAGAGTTCATGACTCTGGATCTTCGGGGCTTCGAAGGTCCAGGTAATTGTTTCTCCAATTTCCACCGAAGTTGGTCAATGCCATAGTTGACCGTCTCCCTTCCTTTACTATGATCTGATAGCTCCAATATCTCCACTCCTAATCAATGCTCTAGTTTCAATCCTTACACTATCCTTCCACTGGCTTAGTTCAACGACTATGAGTTAATCAACCATTAATATGGATGGCCATTATTTATTCATTGATATGTATCTCAGATCGATGACTGTGCTTAAACCAGCATGGATATCTATGATCAGGGATGATTGAGGAGTCCCAACTAACATGACCTTTAAATCCATTTTTCAAGTTCCACAATGGAACATGCACATTGGCAGATCGACCAATGTAAGATGTTGATTTGTTGACAGGTGACAATCGACGATCATCGTGGATTGCGGAACCAAAATCTATGCATACATTAACTCGTCCTTTGAATCCTAAAATGGCTCCCCATTTTCGATCTTCCTTCACTCAGATTTGACATTCATGAATTAATCGGATGTTGATCTGATGATCTCCCTCTGCAAATCCAATATCTAATGGTTGTTGTGGCTTTTTGTTGAATTCGTCCTTCGACGGTCACGATCTATTCTTTTGTTAGATCGATGGCTCATGTAGCTTACTTATCTATTTTTCCATCTTATATTTTCATCACTATCTCTCCTAAGCTTATAATAATTATTTGTGCATTCTTTAATTCACCGATCTCCATTCGATAAATCTCCCAAGATCTTAATTCCTTGTGATTTGTTTATCCTTCTGTACATGGATTATTTGCTTGCTACCTCTCCTGAACTTTAGAGTCATAGGATCATTGTTGATCCTATCGTGATCAATAATAATCATGAATTTCTTCTACCACAAGGTGATCTTCCTTGTCTTTTGATTACTTTACATGTTGGACTCATGTTTCCATCAATGAAAACACACAATCAATAATGCCAACAATCTCCCCCTTTGTTATTGAGGGAAACATGCCTATAAAACAAAATGGGTTTGTATATTTTCTCCCCCTATCACTGATCTCCTTTTCTATCTAATGCCAAAAAAAAATTCTTCTTAAATTTGTTGTACTTCTTCTCTCCCCCTTTGAAATCAATGACAAAGAGTGAGGCTCTGACTATTCCCCCCCCTGTGAATTTACTAACTTCTTATCTAAGTTTATTGGGATATTTGCGTTCAAGTAAGTAGTCTTCTTGATACCAACTTGTAGTGATACCAATTTGTAGTGATCGAGTATTTTAAACCTAATCTAATTACTTTCCTATTTGATAACTAAAATACCCCCCTTGAAGTTTTACTATCTTTCCTTTTCCAAATAGGACAAGGGTATGAATCTTACTGATCTTTCTTGATTTGCTTCTTATTATTCTTTGATATTTCATAGGAATATCAATTGAGGATTGATACCAATTGATATAATACCAATTTTGTTATGAATTGATCTTTACTAATATCAATTGATCTTTGTTGATTGATACCTCTTGAAATTCTTTGCTGCTTTTTCTCTTCTCCCTTTTTTACAAAAATGACAAAAAGGATATTTTCTTGTTCCCTCTAATGTTATACTCCCCCTAAGGCGATGCTCTCCTTTGTCTATTTTCTCATTATTGTATTATACAACTCCCCCTATCAATGATTTTTGTTTCTTTGGCTAAAGGATTATGACATCATTAGGATTGTGTAATATTCTTCTATAGGGACTTCCCTTTCTTAATCTTGATTTATTTCATATTGAATTTCACATTTCTTATTAGGATTTTCACCAATCATTTTCTTGTTATTAATTTCTTCATTTTTAGGTGAAATATCATCTTTCTTCCCTTCTCCTTCAAATTTTCTTCTCCATATCTTTCTATGAGATAATATGCTTTTTGGAACTTTTCTTTCTAATTGTTTTTTTGGATATTTTCATCTCCTTTCTTCTTCCAAATTTTATTAGGTTTTCTCCATGACTTGAATGAACTATTTAAGGATTGACTTTTTGAACTCATGCAGATTTGGGATTTGTGCCCAAACCTATCATAGTTGTAACATCTCATTGTATGAAAACAAATTTCTGTGTGCCCAACAAAATTGCATCTCCAACATCTAATCAGGTTTTTGGATTTCTCTGTATATCCTTTCTCTAGTTTCTTGTAGTCCATTTCTTTATGGCCATAGTTATGACAAGAAGAACAATATCCATTGAAGGTGTTTTCATTCTTGAATTTATTTTGTCTTGAGAGATATGTCTTTTTATTTTATTCTTCCTTTTTACTTATATAGCTTCCTTCCTTAACAAAGTTCATGGTTTGTAATTGGTTTGTGATTGCACCTTTTCCTTTTGAGAAGGATGATCCTTTATCATGTTTTTAAATGGTGCTCCACTTGTCACTATATAATTTATTATTGTATCCAAGACCAGTTTTGTCATGAGATGATCTTTGTCTGTTCCAAATATTATCTAGAATAGATGAGCTATTCTGGATTTTGACAGTTTTATTTGTCTTTTCATTCATGTTTTTAAGATTGACTATTTCTGATTTCAACATGTGACATGTATATTCCTTTTTAGTCAACTAAATCTTCAAGGCTTCTTCCATTTCCTTAGCATGTTTAAGTTAAGTCTTTAGATTGATGAGTATTTCTTCTGTCTCATCCAAGACTTCTTTTCATTTATTAGTTTTTCCATATGTATTCAAATCTTCCATATCTTTTGTTAGATACAAAATTTTGGCTTTTAATCTTTTGATTTCTTGTTTTCTAGTTGAATCCCTTTGAGGTTGATGGCCTCCAATTCCAGCATGTGGCATGATTCTTCCTATTTAGTGAATTGGATCTTCTGGTATTCTTCCTTTTTCTTAGATTCTTTAATTTGAGTCATTATATCAGCATTAGTATTGTCATTTATCCTTTTTAAGTTGATGATTTCCAATTCTAACGTGTGGCAATAATTTTCTTTCCTAGTTAATTGGATCTTCAGGTCTTCTTCACATTCTTTGGTTTGCTCAAGTTGAGACTTTAGACTGTTAACTAATTATTTTGTTTATTTTAGTACTTCTTTGGTTTCGTTATCATGTTTTTCCAATTCTTCTATTTCCTTTATCAGATGATCAACTGCAATCTTCAATGTTATGATCTCTTTTTCTTTGTCTTCTAGCTGAACTCTCTGCTCAATCTCTTCATGTCTAGATTGATCTAATTGTTGAAGTAGCAACATATCTTTCTGTTGAAGTTTCTCCAACTCTTCTAGAATACACATAGTTGTGTACTCAAGATTGTCAATGTTGTTACCTAGGCCTGCACCCCTTCCCTCTTCTATCTCTCACCTTGTGCATCCATCAAATGTTGAATTTCGTAGTTGCTTGCTTAGCTCATTCTCCACTGTTTAATTATTCATCTTTATGGCCCCTATTTTTCATTTCTTATTTGCACCATCATTTTTCCTCTGATAGAGGGTTATATGTTCTAGTTTGAGTTTCGAACACTCGTCATCATATCTTCCACTAATTGAGCATGTAGCAGGTCCACCGAGTCTTTCGTGTGTGTGCAGGATATATCCAGGTTTGATAATTCCATTGAAATATCGGTAAGATTCCACAAAATATAGCAACGAATCATATCAATCCATGTCAGACTCTAACTACACGAAAACAATAGGCTGACTTGATGGATGTTGAATATCTGACGTTGGTGTAAGATCGACAATTCTCATGGTATTCAGGGTTTCATTATGTGGAGAAAATAATTTTTGTCCTAGAGTTCCTAACTCCATCACTAATGCCTATCAGCGACATCCCCATCCTCGATATCAATAGTCCTCACATGATTTCATACCCCCCAAAGATTTCTACCTTTAACGCTGGGGGGGGGGTATGGCAAAGTGGTTTCCCCGTGCTTGGTCCCACCTAACGTGGCATCTCCTCATGATTTTAGAACCCCCCTCCCTAATTTGCTTACCACCTAACCCCCCTCCATAATCCTACCAAACTGCCTCCCTATACCACCCCTCTCACTGCACACCATCTGTCCTCCACTCACTACTCCCACCTGTCACCACCTGGCATCTGTATTCCACTCATACCCCTATCACCTCTTGTGTATCTAACCCTCCTATCACCTCTCCACATCGTCTGCATCCACATAGTCCAGGTCCACTCTTATCATCCCCTATTGGACGAATGAATTCACATCTCCCTCCATGACCGTTGGGCCGACGACCTTTCAAACAATATTTTAGAGAGAAAATATGGTAGTTGATGAACCGAAATGAAGTGCACTTAATGACCTGTTGAGCACTCAACACATCCTAAAAAGTCTATGTCCATTTCTACTTTTTGGGTACCACTTGATCTATTGCACTATCTGTTTTCACTTCAGTATGAAACTGATGCATGCACTTATCTTTTATGTTTGATGTTAAAATTGTTTAAAGTCTGCTCGAACGCACAAAAAAAAATCATCTTAACTTTAATTGGGACTTAGAAACTACTTAAGAAACTGATAGTCTAAAGCTTTCCCCAACACTCTTAGGAATTTTGGCATCGTTAAAGGTTAAAGGTGACAAAGAATCACTTGAGAAGTTCAAAATAGCCATGCACCTATATTCATCAGCATCAGTGGATGAACGTCTCTCTTTTTTGTGAATAAACTTCGGCAGGAATATCGTCGAAGACCGACCCATTTGGATTCAACAATAAAATGAAAAGTAAGCATTGCGCATGGGGAAAAGTGGTATCGCCAATCGGTGACTCGCAAAACATGTGTGATGACGGAAGGTTACAAAGACAATAACCTGACGAAAAACTGTGCACATGAACTTTCCCCGATCACCAATCCCTGATATCAGAAGGATACCAGTAGAAGCATGCTCAAAGGTAGTATCTAATCCCGATCTTGACGTTGGAGAGACACAATGTGATAAGACATTTCAACCCTTAGATTTGTTAGGTACGATGCACTTAAAATGTTAGTTAAATCGTGGATCACACATTAGTTCCTAATTCATGCGCGAACCAAAAGACACTGTTTAAGCCTGCCGATACAATGCATCTTCCTCTGTGCCTCCGCCGTCAACTAGTTAGAATTTACTCGCAGATATCCAATGGTAGTTTATTTTGAATTTCTTTCATTACTCGCATTAACTGATTGATACAATGGATAGAATCTCTTCATTCATATTCTTTTGAGTCATTGTGTGTGATCCTATTCTGCGTGGAAAGGAGTTCATAACACACAAAAGAGCGAGGCTAACAATTAGAAGAAGGCGTCCAAGGTCTAGTGAGTATTAGAAAACTATCTTAGCAAGCATTATAGGTATTTATCCACTTGTAGTGTTTTACGTTTTATGTTTTATGTGTCCCCACCCAAAACTACTCTGTACACTTGTTTAAAGGGTCATTTAAATTGCAATAAAAATTCCTCCAAAGAAACCCTCCACTAGGAAATCCCCAAGAGCGCCAAAGTTGTAAGAACCAGAAGCACAATAGGGATCCTCCCCAGTAGTTGTAAGACAATTAAAATCCCCCCAAAGCCAGTGCCCTTAATTAAGACATCCACCAAGAAGGCCTTCGTCCAGCCCCTGGCCTTCGAAGACACAAAGGAAAACATTGGAGCCAAAACAACATTTCCTTATTGGGAAGACTTTTTTAAGAAAATAAAAAAGGAGGAACCCCTCGAGTATACCCCACACAACAATCCTGATACAAGGAAGCTCGATGATGATGTCCTCCCAAATATCCATAAGGATTATATGCACATGGTGGCAAGCCGAACTCCAGTGTTTCCCTGCATTGAGCTTCTGAAGTGGCTCATTGACCACATGGATGCACAAATTTTTTTGATTAATGACGATAAAGACGAATGCGTCAGGGTTTTGTTTCCTTCAGAGGTCCAAATTTACTACAAGCTCAGGGAGCCAGAAGAAAAGTTGAACATTGATTTTGTTGTAAGTTTCTATGTAGCACATGACACCAGCAAAATCATGGCATCATACTGGAGGGAAGACAAAAAATTCACGAATTGGAGTACCGACTGGTATCCGATGGAAAATATAAGGGAACCATACATATACTTGATGGCTCTTCTCTACAGGTTACATGGGGAGAAAGGTTGTTCCTATTTTTCAGAGGCTTTGATGCCTGTAGCTTATACGGTGGCCATTTCAGGCACAAGATTCAATTGGGGTTCCATCATCTCCAAACAACTGAGTACCTGTATACGACAAGCCCAGACACTGAAAGAGGGAGAAACCCTCTCCTTCTACATGGCTTTGTATCTATTGGACATCGTCTGCACCAGGAATGTTTTTTCTGGAATGAACTTAAACTAGAACTCCTCCAAATTCCCAGTCCATGTATACTTCAATATGTTATGGGAAACCAGGTACAAAAAATTGTATTCTCTTATTTGTGACCAATTTATTGCACAAATTTATTATATATTGTTCAAGAAAGAGTGTCCAAGGCTGTCGAATAAAGAAAAAAAGGTTATATCGAATTTAGGTCACTGGTATTTAGATGAACACGAGACCTACATTAGGGTTTTTGGTGCCACAGGGGCACCCCATTTGTTACCCATATATGTTCCCGATCAACTAGTGTTAGGAGAAATTTTCTATCAGACCATTCTGCAAGGATATAATGCTACTTTAGTAAAAGACAAGAAGCAGGCGTTCACACCCTACGGGTTTCATATTGGCTTCTACATGGTCAAAGACACCGTGCATGCTAAGAAATAAGGGCTAATCCAATTGGAATTTTGGTTCAAAACTGGTTGTTTTCGCAAACACGATCCCAAGGGCCTAGTCCTACAAAATGCATCACAGGTATCATCATGTTGGCCTTATACCCATGACCAGTTTGAAGATGAAATTTTCACCGAAAATGCTCGAGACTGGAACAAGGTGGTGGCAAGGATAAATGGCCCTCGAACAACCAGGTTCAAGGCCATTAGTTGGGAAGAGTAAGCGACGTCCTTGGAGCAGAAAACTCAAGATATTCTCAGGATCTGAGAAGGAACGGTAGCATCTGAACCAGGTGAAGCAATGGGTAATCCCCAAGAAGACATCAAAACGACATGGGATTATCGGGAATCCCCAGTACAAACTAGGGATTCCCTAAAATTCAAGTTGCACAGGGGATGGGTGAACTTTTGTGGTAGAAAAGCCAACTACTAATGAAGTAGATGCAGGATTATCCGTACCTCATCATAACACCTGTGCTTCCAACTGGTATCTGAGAATACGTCCCGTCAGAGCCAAGTAGCCCTGGTTCTATAAATCCTGGTAACGCCAACAAGTCAGGAAACCCTGAATCCACAATATCATTGGTCAGTCCCTCGGTGGGTGGGACAATTCAACCAGGGGCAAGTTGAGTGTCAATAGAAACACAAGCGGCTAATCCCCTGAGAAAGCTTATACATATATATAGTGACGATGAGAGACCGGAGCCATCTCACGACACCCTTGTGTGTGTCCAAGAGAAAAAGGGTCTGGAGAAGACTTCTTCCCCTGAGTCTGAAGTTCAAGACAAGGAGGTCTCGTAAATGGAAATAGAAGTTGAAAGTGGCCTCGACACAAAGGGGACCAATGTATCGGAAGTCGAAGCAGATATGGACGACAATCCCAAATTGGAGGAATCAAAGAAAGAATCCCCGCGAAAGGGAATTAGCAGTTCGTCGGCCAACGAGTAAGTAAGTCACGAGTCTGTACCTGATGTCTCTATTCTGCCAATTACTCAAATCACCGACGAACAACAAGCAAAAGATGCACCCGCGAGGCACAACGAGGAAGTTCAAGAGCCCAATATTGAACAACTATACACCACCGATAGCCTGGGGAACATGCTACCATGGGGTTTAGCAGATACCAGAGTCAGTAGATGAAGTAGCAAATATCTATGTGATCTCCTACGATCAAAAGAGAAAGGCCATCGTTCAAAGGACTGCAAAGAAAAGAAGGATCACGTTGGATCACTCCATCTTGGTTACTATAGAGGAGAACTTAATCAACACAGAAGATGCCCAGATGACTGAACTAATCGACATGGGAAAATCCCTCTCGTGTGCCTCCTTGGATAGAGCCAGAAGAGACAAAAAGAAACTAGTTGTCGGCCTAAAGGAGCTCGATCACTTGTGCCACCTGGCCGAATACTATAAAGGCGCCACATAGACCACTGTGTATCTGAAAGGTGAATTCAGAGGATTTTACAATGAGTTCAAGAAGGAAAGACACCTGTTAACTGCGAACACAACTGAGTTCCAGGAGGAAACTCTCATGGAATTCACGACATGTAAGTAGATGGAGCGATGGTATGAAAAGGCGCAGGAAGCGGTGCAAATACTTGAGTACATTGAGGCAGTCCAGAAGGGCCGAGAGAAGAAAGAACATGGCATTCAGATGGTGGGAAAAAGTAGTCTTAATCGCATGAAGGGATCAATCGAGTATTGGGCTAAGATGTCTCGGGACCCACACTGAGAAATCCAAGAGAAATGGAGCAAATGCAAGAAGCATTGGGATAAAATGAATAAATTAATGAAGGATATCAGGCTCCCCCGACAAATTTATCGACTTAAGCGACATAGTCAAGTTGCATGCCAAACAAGACTCGATATGGACCGAAGAACTCGCAAAAATGACCGATGCAAAGCCAGGGCAACTGAATCGATTTGTAGAAACTCCGATCAGGGCATGAACCATGCTACAACAATTGAAATCCAGTCTCATGAAGTACTGGGTGCATGCAATAGACATCAGGAAAATATATGCAGCTCTGATGGAACAACATAGGTTTCCATGGGCCCAAACTTGTGAAGAATTGTTTATCAGCTGATATGAATATGAGAAAAGTCACCCTTTCCAAGAAATATCTCGGGCTGACTGTTAAAGAAACTGTTAGAAGATAATTCCATGTGGCAATTTTTTCTTTGCTTAAACTTCACTTAGCTGTTAATTTCAGTTAAACTTTATATTATAAATAAATATCTCGACCAATTAGTCAAAGGTCGATGGTTGTTGTATGAACTCTTTCTTTTTGGTTGTTAAGAATTATTTTGAAGCTACTAAGAATTGAGAAGTACTTATGGACCAAGGAAAAACTATTTTCATCAGATGCATGTGATTGTACTTGGAGAAGAACTACTTCCTATCCTATTTCATGAATGATGCAGTAATGAGTAAGAGAAATTAATTATGTTGTCAAGTTATTTGGTGCAATGTCTTGATGTTCTTTTCTTTAATGATGAAGATAAATCGTTGTGTTATTATGTGATGAATGGTTATGGTAGATGAATTATTTTTCTTTCCATGATCTTATTACATATGTGCTTTCTTTCTGATAATTGGTTTCTCGGACAGTAATTGAATTCTCGCATGGTTAATGTATTAGTATTAGGCCTATGGTATAGAATGATTTTCTGCATGTTTGAGCAGCGGTTTATCCCAAGCTTAGCCTCTTCCCCAGTAGTTCAAAATTAATCTGATTTGTTTTCAGGTTGGTTTGTATTGGTTTTCATTTCTCATATTTGTTCAATCCAGGAGAAAATCCAGGGGAGAATAGTCCTAACTAAAGGAAGAGCATTCACAAGAAAGCACAAAGGCCATCGATAAATCAGTCGGATTGCAAGATCTCAAGAACCATTCCATTTTCAAATGATGCAGAGTCTAATTAGGCCTCAGTGGTGGGTTTGGTTCCTATTGTTGAGTCAAGGGATTTAAGACCCATCAATAGAATTGGCGCTAGAAGGAGGGCTTGAGAATAAATGGCTGAGTATATATTTCATATAACATTTCGAGCATCCTACAGATTCATAACAACCCACATATATGGCTATTCATTCAATAGATATTCCACACACGCTGAGAAATCCCAAAGTAGGTAACTCACCCCATCCCGAGGAAGAACCTTTTCACCCTGAAATACCTTACTCACTTTGTCACGAGGAAGTGAATCGATTCAAGAGAATCACTAGAGCCTACTTTCGAAAGATCGGTGTGTTTTCCTTAGCTCCCATCCTTCCTCAAAGAAAACAACAAAGAATACTAGTGGTTAGCACTCCCGACAAGGTTTTCGTACACTCTATAGAAGACTTAAAATATTTTGCGATTACCGAAATCTAAGAACCTCTTGATCTGATACTCGAAATGCCAGCCGATGACATCTCCGAGCCAAACAAATTTTCAGAAGAAGAAGAGTTCGACTCAAATTATGAATATATGGAAGGTAATAATAACCATGAGGAAGAAAGGGAAATCCCACTTCATAACAACTAACCTTGGTTGGCCGAAGACGCTGTGGCCGTCCCTAGACGAGTACATAATCTTCCCCGAAACTGATAGAAGCTGCTCCCCAAGTACGACCCTGAGACTTCAAGTTTACCTAAATATCACATCAATAAGTTCATACTCATGATTAGACTCATGAATGTTCAACATGAAAACGTAGTCCGTAGACTTTTCCCCTACACATTTGAAAATTCAACTTCCACATGGTATTTTAATCTTCCAGTAGGATCTATAACTAGTTGGACCAAGTTCTAGAAAGATTTTCTAGATAAATTTGCAGAGAAAACTACTACAGGAGCTCTGATGGCTGAGTTGTTCATAGCCACGATGAGTCTGAAAGAGAGGGTCAAAGATTTCAATCAAATATTCACGACCATCTTAAACAATTTCCAACCTATGGAAAAACCAACTCAAGAGTTACAAATTGAGGTTTATGCTAACACGCTCACGACTTCTATTTCTATGTTTGTTAAAAGAGCCGCTAAGAAAACCCTGGCGGAAAATTTTGAAGAAGCCAAGACAATAGAATTATATATGAAAGGATGTAAAGAAGGCCAGTCCTCTCTAGTAAAGAAAGAAACCAAACACCTTCCCAGGAGAGGAATTCTTTTGACTAGACCGTCGGGAAAACTGGTTGAATAGACTCCCAACAAAGGTAATGGAGACACTACTATAAATGGACATAATTTCTGACGGACTATTTCCATACCCTTGGCATTTGACATTACTCAACCACCGCTTATGAGGGCTCAACATGCGTCGAAAAATCTCCCATGGTTTTTCCAATGTTGGACTATCATCGGTATTCCAACGTCACTAATGTCTGACGACCAATGACCTTTAAAAATTTAATTTCAAAGGACAATCGGAAAAATACCGATGACATCCATCGGTCTAACGAAAAATATTCTGATGCTATCCCGCCGATGTGACCGACGAGCGTGTTGTAGTTCCGATGCTTTGCTGGGAGCGTTTCCCATCGAAAGTCTGACCAGTAGTAGTTGAAAGACCGACGGACCTGAATATTGTTTAAAAAAAAAATTGTTGAAAAGAGGCGAGGCATTATTTTTCTCAAGTTCATAAAAGGCACAGAAGGTTTCTTCAACATTGGCTAGCCCATTCCGGTTGCCAAATTCTACAAGATCCCAGAGAAAATCATCGGTTGGCTCAAGCTTCAACAAAGGCAGAGATGGATTGGTTGTTGCAATTGGAAATGGGGCAAAGAAATGGCATGGAATTTATCAAAAGATGATTCTATGAAGTAATAGGGAAAATAAATGGCATGGGATTTATCAACATTAGTCCCTGATGGCCACATAAATGTATTGTGCATGTTGATACCAAACCAAAATTTATTCACTTGTAGCACCTATGGGATTCACAAAATGGGTTTAGTAACTCTGATCATCTAGTCATACCATTTGTTGAAAGTGGCCTCATTGAATACACAATTTTTAGTGTCCTTCCAACTCTTCCAAACATCAAATTTCAATGAAAGAATTTGTTGATTGGGCATGGGATGAAGTTATCTTCCCTACAGGGGATTCCATTTCCACATCCCAAAAGAAACCAATGGATAGCCAAAGATGAATTAGGTGGATTAT
>JZKD02S0508412.1:45309-67513 GCA_000966675.3 Picea glauca
ATCATTTATTTTAGTACTTGGCGCATTCAGACGCTTAGGGGGGGCAGCCTGACTTTATAATTACAAATAGTCATGCAAAATTAGTGTACTGCATAAGAAATATTTAAACAATATAAAATTTTATAAATAAAATAAATCTAAATATATAATAATGAATATATAGTTTACCAAGGGACGATATTCGTTCGGTCCACCTTCAACGTGCCCATGGGTTTTGCAATGTCTTACAACTATTTGTATTAAAATTCTTCTGACTTTTGTGCTCCCGCATTTAGCGCAAGGGTAATAACATCTCTCGTCACCTTGTCCATAATATCTCCACATTCTTCACCACAACCAAAATATTGAGACAATTATGTTATAAAGTTCAGTGATGATGTGTTAGATCTATTCGATTCTTGAAATGCAATAGACCAAACCATACAATATATTTTACCACATAAGCTTCAAAGCTTCACCATAACCAAGAAACATAATCAAACGACATAATAGAACTAGGGCAAGAGATCAAGTCACATATAAGCATGGAAAAATTAGCATGTTCACAGACGATATAAAATCTACATAAACGTATAAGGTTATAAAATATTAAAGGAAATAAAAGAAAAACAATATTTAACTAACCTTCAAAGTCTAAAATCCTCTTGCACGCCTTGAACAATGATCACAAAAATAAGCTCTGTAGATCAAAAATCAGTTCGATCTCTTAATCAACAAGAAAACCTTCACATAAAAACGAATATTAGGAGAGCTATAACACATAAAAGATGTCGCAACTATAACAAATTAGTCGAAATTCGGTTCGAATTAACTAATTTATAGATTCATCATCATCGAAATTTCGACGACTATAACCCTAAATTAAGGTTGACCATTTTGAAGTCAATGATTGGTATTTTGACCTACAAACGGTTATATTAAAGTTTTGGAACTGGTCGTCGTACTTCTGATGACCTTAGAACACGTTGAAAATCCGACGTTATCGAGACTAATTTAAAAAAAAAAAAAAAATCATTTTTTTAAAGTTTTTTCGACAAAAAACTCGATTTTATCACAATCGTCATAATAGTTCGTCAATTTTTTAGCCTATATGTAATAGTGAAGAGTTACAAATCGAGGTTTACGCTAACGCACTCACGGCTTTTATTTCTATGTTTGTTAAAGGAGCCGCTAAGCAAACCCTGGCAGAAATTTTGAAGAGGCCAAGACAATAGAATTATATATGAAAGGATGTAAAGAAGGCTAGTCCTCTCTAGTAAAGAAAGAAACCCAACACCTTCCCAGGAAAGGAATTCTTTTGACTAGACCACCGGGAAAACTGGTTGAACAAACTCCCAACAAAGGTAATGGAGATATAGAAGATCTACAATGCATGGTTAAGAAATTATCAAACAAGATCATAGACATAAAGAGAAGTGCAGGAGAGGGAAACCAAGGCCAAAGGCCCTATAAGCCTTTCTTTAAAAGAAACTCACCTTTCAAAGCAATTGAATCTCCCCCATCTAACTTAAACATTGATATAGGGAATGTCGCGTCTGATTCTTTCTGTACCTATCATCAAGAAAACCATTTCGAAAGAGATTTCCCTCAATGGGTACATGCCATGAATTTGATGGCCAATCAGTTTCTAGATGAAGTCTCCCTTACCGAACAACCAAACAACTTGGTCATGAATATTGTTGACCATGAAGAGATTGACCCACCACGAGATACAACCATGTTAATCTGGGATCTTTACCTGATCATTCCTTCCGACAACCTGCTTGAATATCGGGAACAACCCGTGGAAGTTTTGGTGATACAAACACATAGTAAGGGTCTGCTTACCTCGAAAGATACCGACACCACCCAGGCCTCAAAAAGTAAGATAACCCCTGATCACCCGAAGATATCTTTCGCTCTCGGTAAAAATCTTGTACACATTCATACCCAGGAATCGACCAAACTAGATTACAACGTAGTCAAAGATTTGAAGAAGCTAAAAACCAATATATCAGTTATTGACATATGCAGGATTCCTCAACAGAAGGACTTTTTGATAGAAGATTTGAATTCAGTAGAAAAACCGACGGTAGGTAATGGTCATAAAATAAATCTGCCTCCCATAGATCCGGTGGGAAAACCAACTATGAACACCTATTTGGGAAATAGAAAGGAAAATCCTTTTGTCCCACCATTCCTCTTAACCTTCAAAATATTCAATAGAAACCTTCATAACTATTTGGTAGATTCTGGAGCATCCTCCAATGTTATTCCCTTGTCTATTAGCAAAAAATTAAATGCCACACCTCTCAAAAGTGATAAGCATGCCATATAACTAGACATGACCCAGGTTAAGGTCATAGGAGAACTTAGAGATGTGATGATCATAATATTGACACACCCCACTTTCATGAAAGTTATTGATATCATCATAGTATATATCCCAGAGGCATATGGGTTATTACTGAGTCAAGATTGGTATGAAAATCTAAATGGGTACTTCAGTAGAGACTGGGCACACCTTTGGATACCACTGAAGGGATAAAAGAACATGATCAGAATCGATAGGGAGAGATATCTGAAACATACAGTCACTGATCTATAAATCCCTAATGAGCGCTCGTCCACATATTTCCCCATACTGGGAAATTATTCCTACGAATCCTACTTCAGAAACTTCGCTCCTCTCTTATCCAATGTTTCTCTTACCCAAAACTCAGAATTATTTTTTCAAGAGAAATCATCGATACCGATAGGAGACACCCTCTTTTGTCAAAACCCTGCGCTAGAACTTTCAAAACAAGAGGTCGGGGAGCAAAGAAATAATAAGGAAAATGAAAATAGCGATTCTCGCTCACAAATTTGGACCCTCTATTTCGATGGATCTAAATCGCAAGAAGGGTTAGGAGCAGGGTGCATCCTCATCGACCCTAAAGGTAAACATCATTTCCTCTCCTGTAAGCTAGAGTTCGAGTGTACCAACAACACTGCCGAATATGAAGCTCTGGTACAAGGATCAAAGAAATCCACAGATTTGAATGTCAAAGAATTGAAAGTTTTCGGAGACTCTGAAATTATTGTTAGACAAGTAAGAAATACTATACATTGCAATTCTCCTCACTTGAAGAACTATCAGTAGGAGGTGCATAGGTTAATAGAGAAATTTGAAGCTTTTAATATCACAACGATCCCTAGAGAAAAAATTGTTCTTGTTGACTCCTTGGCCACAGTCACTTCCAGGCTATCACCTTTAGAGGATTATGAAGCCTCCCGATTCATTGTGGATTTTCTCTACAAACTGTCAATACCCAATAACATTTCCAATTGGAAAGTCTTTGAAGGAGATGAACAGCTCATAAATTTCTTGACCAATCAAGACAATTTCAAAGATCTCGCTATTGATGATGAATAATTACAAGAGAAATCAACAGAAACCGATCCTCAGACAAGACAACCTATGGATAAATCAAACGCTCACACAATCCAGAAAGGGATAGCTAATCTAGAAAATCTGTTTGATCTGAAAGAGCGATTTAAGGGACCTGAGAACACAAATATGGGTAGCTCTTGTTCCCTGCATGAAACTATAAATTTTGGGACCCCAGAAAACCCAAAGAATGTGAATCTTCACAAGACTATATCTAAGGAAGAGAGGAAATCTTACCTCAAAATATTCAGACAATACTAACATGTCTTCGCGTGGTCCTATAAGGATTTGAAAACGTATGATACCCGCATCATTCAACACACCATCCCATTAAAACTCAAAGTGAAACCTTTCCAATAGAAGCTCTGAAAGTATCACCCATCCCTGGAACCTCTCATGTATCAGGAATTAAATAAGCTTTTATATGCCAAGATCATTTTTTAGGTTAGACATTCTACCTAGGTAGTGAATCTTGTTCTGGTGAGGAATAAGTTGAGAGAAATACGCCTATGAGTATATTTTAGGAACCTCAACAGAGATTTAGAAAAAGAAAATTACCCAGTCTCGTTGATGGAACAACTCCTACAAGCCATGTCTATATCGGAGATATTCTCTCTACTGGATGGGTTCTCAGGTTACAACCAAGTCCTGGTTTCGGAGGAATATCATTTAAAAACCACCTTTCGAACTAAATGGGGAACCTTAGCTTATAAACACATGCCTTTCGAGTTAATTAACGTAGGATCGACCTTCCAAAGGGCCATGGATATGGATTTCTGGGGACTAATAAATAAATGTGTGGTAGTGTATCTAGATGACATAACAATATATTCGAAGAATAGATAAGAGAACATCCAACACCTAACTTATATTTTTGAAAGGTGTAGGAAATACGAAATATCCTTAAACCCAAAGAAAACTATCTTCGACGTCGAAGAAGGTAAGATTTTAGGCCACATTATATCTCAAGCAGGGATTCACACAGACCCGGAAAGGATTAAGGCCATAGCTCAACTCCCATTACCCCATAACAAGAAATCTATGCAGTCCTTTTTCGGGCAAATCAATTTTGTGAGAAATCATCAAACCCTTACAAAAGATGATTTGCAAAGATGTCGACTTTAAGTGGGATGATGAGAGAAAAGACTCCTTCAACAATATCAAAGCTTCCATATCTCAGGCCCCAGTGTTGAGAAGTCTCGATTTCAATAGAGACTTTTCCCTTTATACTTTCGCCTCCGACCAGTCGCTAGCTGCAGTTTTGACTCTGAAGGATGATGACAACAATGAAGACCCAGTGTCATTTATGATTACTAATATTCAAGGAGTCGATATCAATTATCCTTCTATAGACAAATAGGCCTACGCAGTTTATAAGGTAGTAAATCATTTCAGGCTTTACAACCTCAAGAATCACACTAAAGTAATTGTGTCACACCCTGCAGTCTGATCCTTGTTTACCCAACAAAAAATGGGGGAACGAAGAGGGAACTATATGGCAGTAATTTAGGAATTTGATCCAGATATAAAACCTACCAAACTAGTAAAAGGACAAGGGTTATGAAAGCTGGCAATCGAAGCCCGGGATCAAGTAGATGAAGATTTCGGATGGGAGAATGAAATGGAACTATGGTCTGGTGAAGTAGCATATATCTCCCCAGAAAAGACTATTGGTATAAGGATTTAACTTACCTTCTACATCACGGGACTTGTCCCAAAAACCTCAACCCTAGGGAAAGGAGAGCCCTCGGATTAAAATCTGCACAATACCACTTTATAAATTTGGTTCTCTTCTGGATCAATTATGATGGGGTCCTATTAAGATGTCTCAGATGTGGAGACATAGACAAAGTGCTAAAAGAAATCCATGATGGCCCCACCAGGGGAAATTTCACTGGAAACACCATCGTTCATAAGATTCTGAGATCCGGCTATTATTGGCCCACCTTGTTCAAAGACTCTCATACTTACACTAGAAACTGTAAGACTTGTCAAACTAGCACTGGAAAGGAGAAGAGAGAAGCAGTCCCACTCCAACCTGCCACTGTCTCTAGGACTTTTGAGCAGTGGGTGTTGGATATCATAGGAGAAATTACACCTAGCTCTTCAAAAATGCACAAGTACATCCTTACTACCACCGACTATTTCACGAAATGGGCAGAGGCCATTCCTCTGACTCATGTAAACGAGAAGGTAGTGATACAATTCATAGAACAACAAATGATCACGAGGTTTGGTGTCCCTTCTATTCTGGTCTTTGATAATGCCTCTTAGTTTTCTTCCACCATATTGATGGAGTTTTCTATGGACAAAGGAATCATAATTAAGTACTCTACAAATTATTATCCCCATGGAAACGATGTGGAAAAATCGACTAATAAAAACCTGGTAAGAATGTTGAAGAAGACGGTTGCAGATAACCAAAGAAAATGGCATAATCTACTCCATAATTCTCTATGGGATGAAAGGGTCACACTTAAAGAAGCTATAGGAAATTCCCCATAGTTTTTTGTCTCTAGGCAAGAAGCCATCCTCCCAAATGGGATCTATATTATGTCTCTTCAATTGGCCCAAGACTCCAACAACGAACCCTCATCGGCCATGCAACAAAGAATTAACACTCTGATCATGTTGGAAGAAGAGAGAGAAAAGGATAAGTCAAAATTCCTAGCTCACCAACAGATAGTGAAAAGATGGTTCGATAGGCATAAGGCAAAAGAAAAGAACTTTGAAGTAGGAGACTTAGTCCTGAAGTGGGATAGAGAAAATGAGCCAAAAGGGAAACATTCTAAGTTTCAGAATCTATGACTTGGACCTTTCCAGGTGGCTGAGAAGATCAGGGCAGGCACTTATAGGTTGTAGAATATGAAAGGGGAACCTGATGCCCTCCTAGTAAATGACCAAGCCCTAAAACAATACTTCCAATAATAAAATAAAAAAATAAATGAATAAAACAATAAATATGTGTGTTGTTTGTTCTTTGTTGAGTATCTACATGATTGCGAATTACTTTTTTTTGTTGTTTCTTTTCTTTCTTGTTTTTTGTTATTTTTAAGGTATGTCCGATGAAACAATGGTCGGCATTATGCAATGTATAAAACCTTGTTTTTAATCCATTGCTCACTTACAAACACTAGAAGCACTGGAAAACTTGTGGTTACTTCGAGGAATCCTCTATCCAACTTTAGCAAATGAAAACTTTAGAGAAATGTTAGAAATGTATACTTTGTGGTTTGGTGAGTTAGGGTCAAAGGAAATGAAGGAGGAAAGGGGTTAAAACCCCACAGGAAGACCCAGAAACATCAATCGAAGGACGTCAAATGCGAAGGTTAAAAGGCTCTGATTTAAGACCAGCTAACATTCTCCATCAGCTTCCATATCAACTGAGCCCTCATGGAGGAACAAAGATTCTTCTTTCGCCCAGTGAATTTCCATTTGTTGAGCACTCAACACACCCTAAAAAGTCTATGTCCATTTCTACTTTTTGGGTACCACTTGATCCTTTGCACTGTCTGTTTTCACTTCAGTATGAAATTGATGCATGCGCTTATCTTTTATTTTATATGTTAAAATTGTTTAAAGTCTGCTCAAACGCACAACAAAAAATCATCTTTACTTTAATTGGTAGTTAGAAACTACTTAAGAAACCGACAGTCTAAATCTTTCCCCAACACGCTTAGGAAATTCGACATCGGTAAAGGTTAAAGGTGACAAAAAATCGCTTGAGAAGTTCAAAATAGCCACGTGCCGATCTTCATCGGCGTCAGTGGACAGATGTCTCTCTTTTTTGCGAATAAACTTTGGCAGGAATATCGCCGAAGACTGACCCTTTCAGCTTCAGAAAGAAAATGAAAAGTAAGTTTCCCGCATGGGGAAAAGTGGTACCACCAACCGTCGACTCCCAAAACATGTGAGGCGAAAGAAGATTACGAAGAAAATAACCCACCCAAAAACTGCGCATTTGAACTTTCCTCGATCACTGATCCCTGATATCATTGGCGTCGAAAGTTTTTATTAGAAGGATACCAATAGAAGCATGCACAAAGGTAGTATATGATCCCGATATCCACATCAAAGAGACACAACACGATGAGATGTTTTAACCCTTATGTTTTTTAGGTACGATGCACTTAAAATTTTATTTAAATCGTGGATGGTGCATTAGTTGCTAATTCATGCATGAATCAAAAGAAATCGTTTAAGCCTGCCGATACAATCCATCTTCCTCCGTGCCTCCACTTTCAACCAATTAGAATTTACTCGCAGATATCTGATGGTAGTTTATTTTGAATCGAATTCATTACTTTCATTAATTGATTGATACGACGGATAGAATCTCTCTAGTCATATTCTTTCGAGTCATTGTGTGTGATCCTATTTTGCGTAGCAAGGAGTTCATAACACACAGAAGAGAGAGTCTAACAATCTGAAGAAGGCGTCCAAGGTTCAATGAGTATTAGACAACTATTTTAGCAATCATTACAGGTATGTATCCACTTGTGGTGTTTTACGTTTTATGTTTTATG
Source organism: Picea glauca (assembly GCA_000966675.3). Lineage (NCBI taxonomy): Eukaryota > Viridiplantae > Streptophyta > Pinopsida > Pinales > Pinaceae > Picea > Picea glauca. The sequence goes on from JZKD02S0508412.1 coordinate 53,245, forward strand.
TGTTCCCACCCAATGCTTCTCTGTACACCTGTTTAAAGGGCCATTTAAATTGCAGGAACAATGCCTCCAAAAAAACCCTCCACCAGGAAATCCCCAAGAGTGCCAAAGCTGCAAGAACAAGAAGCAGGAGAGGGATCCTCCCTAGAAGTTGTAAGACAATTAGAATTTTCCCCCAAGATGGTGCTCTCCATTACGACATCCACCAAGAAGGCCTTTGTCCAGCCCCCGGCCTTCGGATACACAGAGGTAAACATTGGAGCCAAAACAACATTTCCTCATTGGGAAAAATTGTTTAAGAACATCAAGAAGGAGGAACCCCTCGAGTATACCCTGCAGAATAATCATGATACAAGGAAGCTCGATGATGATGTCCTCCCAAATTTCTGTAGGGATTATCTGCACATGGTGGCAAGTCGAACTTTGGTGTTTCCCTGCATTAAGATTCTGAAGTGGCTCATTAACCACATTGATGCACACATTTTTTTTTATTAATGATGATAATGATGAATGCATTGGGGTTTTATTTCCTTCAGAGGTCGAGAGTTACTACAAGATCAGGGAGCCGAAAGAAAAGATGAACACTGATTTAGTTGTAAGTTTCTATGAATCACACCACACCAACAAAATCATGGCGTCATGGTGGAGGGAAGACAAAAAATTCACAAACTGAACTATCGGCTGTTATTCAATGACCAATCTAAAGGAACCATACATATACCTGTTGTCTCTTCTCTGCAGGTTACACGGGGAGAAAGATTGTTCCTAATTTTAAGAGGCTTGGATGCCTCTAGATTATATGGTGGCCATTTTAGGCACAAGATTCAATTGGGGTGCCATCATATCCAAATAGTTGAGTACCTGTATACGACAAGCCCAGACACCTAAAGAGGAAGAAACCCTCTCCTTCTACATGGCCCCGTATCTGCTAGACGTTGTCTGCGCTAGAAATTTTTTTTCTGGAATGAACTTAAACTGGCACTCCTCCGAGCTCCCATTCCATGTATACTTCAACATCTTATGGGAAAACAGGTAGAAAAAATCCTATTCTCTTATCTGTGACCAGTTTATTGCACACATTCATTTTGTGTTGTTCAAGAAAGAGTGCCCAAGGCTATTGGATGAAGTAAAAAATGTTCTATCGAAAGTAGGTGATTGGTATTTAGATGAATGCCAGACCTACATCAGGGTTTTTGGCACCACAGGGGCACCCCATTTGTTACCCATATATGTTCCCGATCGACTAGTGTTAGTTGAAATTTTCTATCAGACTATTCTGCATGGACATAATGCCACTTTAGTAAAAGACAAGAAGCGGGCCATCATACCCTATGAGTTTCATATTGGCTTCTACATGGTCAAAGATACCGCGCATGCTAAGTAAGAAGGGATAAGCCAATTGGAATTCTGGTTCAAAACAGGTCATTTTCTCAAACACGATCCCAAGGGCCTAGTCCTACAACACACACCACAGGTATCATATTGTTTGCCTTATGCCCATGACCATTTTGAAGATGAAATTTTCACCGAAAGTGCTCGAGACTGGAACGAGGTGGTAGCAATAGGTTCAAGGCCATGATTTGGGAAGAGCAAGTGACATCCTTGGAGAAAACAACTCAAGAGATTCTCAGGACCCAGGAAGGAATGGTAACATATGAACCGAGTGAAGCAATGGGTAATCCTCAAGAAGACATCGAAACGGTAGGTGATTATCAGGAATCCCCAATACAAACTAGGGATTCCCCTGAAATTCAAGTTGCACAGGGGATGGGTGAACTTTTGTGGCAGCAAAGCCAACTCCTAATGAAGTGGATGTAGAATGATACATACATCATCATAACACCTGTGCTTCCAACTGGTATCCGATAAGACTTCCCGTTGGAGCCAAGCGTTCCCGATTCTATAAATCCCTGTAACACCAATGGACCAGGAAACCTTGAATCCACAACATCGTCGGTCAGTCCCCTGATGGGCAGGACAATTCAACTAGGGTAAGGTCGGGTGTCAATAGAAACACAAGTGCCTAATCCCTTGAGAAATATTATACATATATATAGTGACGACGAGAGCCCAGATCCATCTCACAACACCCCTGTGCATGTGCAAGAGGAAAAGGGTCTGGAGAAGAATTCTTCCCATGAGACCGAAGTTCAAGATGAGGAGGTCTCACAAATGGAAACAGAAGCCGAAAGTGGCCACGACACAAAGGGGGCCAATGTATAAGAAGTCGAAGAAGATCTAGACGACAAGCCCAAATCAGAGGAATCAAAGAAAGAATCCCGCAAAAGGGAATTAGCGGTTCAGCGACCAGCGATCAAGTAAGTCACGAGTCTATACCTGATGTCTCTATTATTCCAATTAGTCAAATCCCCGATTAACAACAAGAAGAAGCTTCACCTGTGAGGCACAACGAGGAAGTTCAAGAGCCCAATCTTGAACAAATATGCACCATCGGTAGCCTAGGAAACACGCTCACATGGGGTGATCAGCAGATACCAGATTCAGTAGACGAGGTAGCATATATATATGCGATCTCCTACGATCAAAAGACAAAGGCCATCATTCAAGGGAATTCAAAGAAAAGAAGGATCATGTTGGATCACTCCATCTTGGTTACTATAGAGGAGAACTTAATCAACATAATAGACGCCCAGATGACTGAACTGATTGGCGTAGGAAAATCCCTCTTAGATGCCACCTTGGATAGAGCCAAGAGAGATGAAAAGGAACCAGTCGCCACCCTAAAATAGCTCGAACACTTGCGCCACCTGGCCAAATACATAAAGGCACCACACAGACCGCTATGTATCTAAAAGCTGAATTCGGAGGAGTTTACAACGAGTTCAAGAAGGAAAGACACCTATTAACCATGAATGCAGTTGAGTTTCAGGAGGACACTCTCATGGCATTCACGACATGCAAGGAGATGGAGCGATGGTATGAAAAGGCACAACAAGTGGTAGAAAAACTTGAGTACATTGAGGCAGTCCAGTAGGGCCAAGAGAAGGACGAACATGGAATTCAGACAGTGGGAAAAAGTAGTCTTAATCACGTGAAGCGATCAACCGAGTACTGGGATAATATGTCTCAGGACCCACACCGAGAAATCCATGAGAAATGGACCAAATGCAAGAAGCACTAGGATAAAATGAATAAAGTAATGAAGGATATCGAGCTCCCCGAGGTTTGACACCCCCCAAAAAATTTGTTGACTTAAGCGACATAGTCAAGTTGCATGCCAAACAAGACTCGATATGGACCGAAGAACTCGCAAAAATGACCTATGCGAAGCCAAGGCAAGTGCAATGATTCATAGAACCTTCGATTAGGGCCCGAACCATGCTACAACAATTGAACTCCAGTATCGTGAAGTGTCAGGCGCATGCAATAGACATCAGGGGAATATATGCAGCTCCGATGGAACAACATAGGTTTCCATGGGCCCAAAATTGTGAAGAACTATTTATCAACTGGACTGAATACGAGAAAAGTCACCCTTTCCATGAAATATCTTGGGTTGACTATTAAAGAAACTGTTAGAAGATAACACTACGTGGCGATTTTTGCTTTGCTTAACTGCACTTAGCCATTAATTTCAGTTAAACTTTATATTATAAATAAATACCTCAACCAATTAGTCAAAGGTCGATGGTTGTTGTAAGAACTCTTTCTTTTTGGTTCTTAAGAATTATTTTGAAGATGCTAAGAATTGAGAAGTACTTATGGACCAAAGACAAACTATTTTCATCATATGTATGTGATTGGACTTGGAGAAGAACTAATTCCTATCCTGTTTCATGAATGATGTAGTAATGAGTAAGATAAATTAATTTTGTTGTCAAGTTATCTGGTGCAATGTCTTGATGTTCTTTGCTTTAATGATGAAGATAAATCATTGTGTTATTATGTGATGAATAGTTATGGTAGATGAACTATTTTTCTTTCCATGATCTTATTACATATGTGCTTTCTTTATGGTAATTAGTTTCTCAGACAATAATTGGATGATCACATGATTAATGTATTAGTACTAGGTCTCTGGTATAGAATCATTGTCTGCATGTTTGAGCAACATGTTATCCCAAGCTCAACCTCTTCCCTAGTAGTTAAAATATAATCCAATTTGTTGTCAAGTTGGTTTATACTGGATTTCATTTCTCATATCAGTCCTACCCAGGATAAAATACAGAGGAGAATAGTCCTAATTGAAGGAAGAGCCTTCACAATAAAACACAAATCCCATCGATAAATCGGTAGGATTGCTCCCATCAATAAATCGGTAGGATCGCAAGATCTGGAGAACCATACCATTTTCAAATGCTGCAGAGTCTAATTGGGCCTTAGTGGAGGGTTTGGTTCCTACTATTGAGTCAAGGGATTTAAGACCCATCAACACGGCTGAGAGATCAAACACATACAAAGGGTTATGTCTCGGTCTCAGTTACGGATCACTCCAAAAATTCAATGAAGAAGAATAGCAAGTGAATATCTTTCCATGCAACTAGTTACATCATCAAACATCATGCAGACATGCCAGGACTCGACACAGAACCCTGTTCTGTCACTCCTAGTTTTTTCCATTCAGTCCATCTGGTGCATGCATTAGTTCTGTCTCAAAGACAGTAGAATTTTTTAGTTAATCAATCCCAGAGTTATTTTAGATTAAATTAATAAGTGGTCTTTTGTGTGTGATAAGAACCACTCTCTTGGTTAAATTAAGTGTGAAACACACATTGTTGTACTCCATGAAATGTTTTAGTTAAATTAATAGCTTGTTCTACAATCAGTTATCTAGAGTTAGGTCATAGTCCCATATGGACGAGAACCTCTGCAACTCTGTAAATATGCATTCTTTGTATGTTTTGAGGGTTGGGATTTTTTGGAAGGAAAGTAGAAGCATCATAAGAATTGAACCTGCTCAGTTAATTGTAAAGTTTTCTACTTGGTGAATATATGTTGATGACAATTTTGTTTTCTTACTCAAATCCTTATGTGTTGATTCTTATCTTGAATGAAAATTTTGTGATGTGTGCAATGCACATTTCCTTACTCTTTCATCTATTGTTTTAGTTTATCTTTTGCTAATTATGCAACATGTTATACAACTATTTTTCAACGAAAGATCCACTATTTTTGCAACATGTTGAATGATTTGCATCTAGATATTTGCCTAAGTCTTGAGATATTAGTTTAGGTCTTAGTTTTCACACAACAAGTGATTCATTGCATTGTTTGATGTTGCTGTTGTGTTTGTCTTTTCATATCCCCAATTTTCATTCAATACCCATAGCATTGGAAAAATAGAACCTACTTGTATATTGTGTGGCCTGTCCTACGAGAGAACCATATTTGAAAACCTATCCTTAAGCTTACCAACAAAACCTACTTGTAAAAAAACCAATCATTAAAAACTTGAGGTGGCCTAGATTTTCCCTTTAGAAGTCAGTTGCAGAACTTAGGACCAACATCTTTTGGTGTTGCTTCCAGGTAACAGAGTTACAAAATATCTTTCCCCAAGAGAAAGAAATTGATTAGCTCTTACCTTTGATGGTGAACAAAGATCATACACAAATAGACTGCCATCTTTAACCTGGCGAATCCACTAAGTAACATTGAAGAAAGAAATACTGGCACCCAAAAAAGGATTCAACAGATCCAAATATGAAAATAGCAAAGCCAAGAAGGCTCATTCTAACCCTGAGAATAACACAACACCCTTTGAGCCAGATAGGAAACTAAGAAAATACACCTTAGCTAAGAGATATACCTCCCCCCTTAGGGGTAATGCTCCATGCAAATAGCCTACGTCTCATCAAAATCACAAGAATTTTGAATTTGCTAGCCCTGAGAATCATAATTCCAAAGAAGCTCAGACATATCCAACTCCTGATTCTACCTCATCATCCAATCCTACATCCATCCCTGTATCTCCAATAAATCTTCATATTCTTATTATTCAATCCATGGCTGTTAACAAGATGGGTGTCATAATTTTTTCCAGGTATGCACCCCTAGTGTTTCATGTAGGCTTACATGTAATCTCAGCCACATATTACATGAAATATTTACCAAGGTATAATGGGGAAGGTGAGGTTACTGCTGAGAAACATCTGGTAGCCTTCTGCATCTTTGCAGATAACTTTAACATCGATTATGATGATGTGTGGATGAGGTTTTTTGTACAAAGTCTGGATGGGGAAGTCAGAAAATGGTTTAGGGGTCTTTCTCCAACCTCCATTGCAGATATTGAGGCGTTGGATGAAAATTTCATAAAACAATGGGGAGATAGGAGATATTATCTCTACTACATCACTAAGTTTGGGCCCCTAAAGAGAAATAAGGGTGAATCTATTTCAATTTCACCAAGAGATTCAATAATATGTATGGTAGAATCCCAGATAAGATAAAAGTAGTTGAAGCCTCTACCAAGATCACTTATGCTAATGCATTTGATGCAGAGTTCTCCCTCGTGATGAGAGAGAGAATATCCACCACACTATTGTCCATGGAGGAAGAAACCATTAAGGTCGAATATAATATCTTGGCCTCAGACAGATTAAAGACCATATATGATAAAGATAAGAAGAAATAGAGAGAGGATTCCCCTGCCTCCTCTAACCAAACCACATCAGATCCCAAACTTGATGAAATGACCAAAACTTTGAAGGATTTGACATCTGAAATAGATAAGATGAAATGGGAATCTAAACAACCATAGAGAGCTTCCCAAGGGGTTGGAAATAGAAATCAAAATTAGTTCAGAAGGCCTAATGATGTCCCTCAAATCATGCAAAGAGAAAGGAGAAATGATGACAATCAAAGGGTAGTTCCTCCTTTCCAAAACAATCAGATTGAAGAGATGGATGCAGAAAGTGATGTTGTGGATGATACTACCATTATTTTCAATGAAACATATTATTATACCAACCACTTAACACAACAAAAATATTATGTAGCACAATTGTCAAATCAGTTTGATAACCAGATAGGGGAAGAGGGAGTTATTCAAGGCCAACCCAAAAGGAAATATGATTTGAGGACAAGAGCAGGGGCTCCCAAAGTCACTACCTATGATCAAAACAAACAGGATGAAGTCAATCCCAAGCCAAATCCAAGTAAAGTTATGTCATCTAAAACTCATCCACCTCCCTCATCTAAACATGCAGCCCCTGAAATAAAATAAGTTGATAGGCCACCAGCCTCTTTCAACCTAGAACATGAGTTGAGAAATATCAAGATACTTGTGCCTTTGACAGAATTGATGAAGAATGAACCTTTCAAAAAATCTATCATGAAAGTTTTGCAACCAACCGCTCCTAGTGTATCTTTTGATGTAATCGGTTTGTAGGATGAAAACCCAGCCATTACAATGGGTACCCATGTTGAGGATGGCTCTGATGCTTCTCCACCATTATACATATCTTTAAATTTTCATGAAAATATCCTGCATAACTGTCTTATGGACTCAGGATCCTAACACAATGTTATGCCCAAAGTTGTCATGGAAGAACTAGGTATGGATGTCACAAAACATTACCAAGACATGTACTCTGATTATAAGAAAGTAAAATGTATGGGACTTATAAAGGATATGTTGGTTTCTTTGGCACAGTTACCCATGAAGAGTGTAGTGATGGACATTGTGGTGGTTGAAATTCCCCCAAAATTTGGTGTGCTCTTATCCAATACTTGGGCTAAGAAGGTTGCAGGATCATTGCAAATGGACCTCACTTATGCCACTATCCCTGTGTTCGGAGGAGAGCATAGGAGGCTATACAAAGAGGTAAGGTTATCCTACATTTTCAGTGATCATGAGATCCCAATAGATCATCCCATTTATGTTGTTGAGGATGAGATTAGTTCATCTATTTTTAATTTAAATGAGGATAAACCTGAAATATCAGTCATCCAACGCAGAGACCATCCACTGACAAATCAACAAAACAAAGTAAGGAAAATGTATTTTGATGGCTCTTCATCAGAGGAAGGATTTGGTGTAGGTATACTCTTCATTTCCCTTTTAGAAGAGGTAATCACACTCTCTTATAAGCTGGAGTTTGAAACTACTAATAATATAGATGAATATGAAGATATGGTACTGGGATTGAGGGTTGCTAAAGACATGGTCATTGATTGTCTAGGATTTTTTGGTGATTCTAATTTGGTCATCAATCAAGTGAGGAACATCGATCAAGATAAACAACAGAGGCTCAAGAAATACAAAAATGAGGTATGGGATATGATTGATAATTTATTTTTAGCATTTAACATTTCCTTCATTCCCAGAGAGAAGAATCATAAGGCATATTCTCTAGCCTTAGCTGCCAACACTTTTAGGCCTCCCGTTGGCCCAAATATTAAATATGTGGAAATTAGGCATAGAACAACCATACCAGACAAAATAAAGCACTGGCAAGTCTTCAGTGATGATCTAGAGCTACATATAGTTCTACACACCATTGATGAATTCTCCAATATCTCAATTGATCAAAAAGGTCAAGAAGGCTAAAATGAGGAATTAGAAGATCAACAAACATCTCATTTGTTGAAGACACTAGCTGGTCATTATATTGTGGAGATGAAAACCAATCACATTTCAAGAGGACTAGTGCCATTGTAAACGTTGTTTGATAGTAATGATGTTTACAAAGGAGCTACCATGAAGGATTAGGAAGAAGATATAACAAATTGTAATATTGGGACCACCGAGAATCCCAAGATCATCAAGTTTTCCAAAGCAATAGATGCAGAACAAAAGGGTAGGTATGTCAGTCTCATAAAAAAAATTGCTGATATTTTTTCATGGTCCTATGAATATTTGAAGACATTTGACATCGACATCATCCAGCACAAGATCCCCCTAATGGATGGCTCCAAGACATTCAGACAAAAGATTCGGAAAATTAATCCCATGTTAATGCCCTCTAGGCTTATGAATGCAGGGGCCACTTTTCAGAGGGCCATGGATATATATTTCGTTGGGGAAAAATAAAAATTTATGGTTATATACTTGGATGACATCACCATTTTCTTCAAGTCTGATTATGAACATTTACAACATCTGGAGCAGATTTTCAAGAAATACAGGAGATATGGAATATCTCTGAATCCCAGGAAGTCCCACTTTGTCATGCCAGAAGAAAATCCCCTGGGCCACATCATATTATCAGGAGGTATACAAATTTATCCAAAGATGGTTTATGTCATTGAAGAGATTGAGATCCCCATAAATAAAAAGGCTATCCAGTCTTTTATTGGTAAGATAAAATTCCTCAGATGTTTTGTGCCAAGTTTTGCTGAAATTCTAAAGCCTATCACTAACATGTTGAAGAAAGATGTTGTGATAAAATGGTCACTAGAGGAAAAATCATCATTCCAAAGGATCAAACATGCTTTAGTTGAACCCCCTATATTAACTAGCCCTGACTACACCAAATATTTCTTCATCTTCTCCTTTGCCTCATAGGAGACAATTGTTGTTGTGCTACTGCAGAAAAATGAAGAAGGGCATGAACAACCCATAGCCTTTTCAGCAGAGCCCTTTGAGATGCTAACATGGAGTATGGTATATTAGAGAAAAAGGCTTATGCACTAGTCAAAGCACTCAAAGCCTTCAAGTTTTATGTTTTATGGTCTAGCATAACAACCTTTGTTCCTAGAAGCAGTGTCAAAGAGATTATGGTCTAGCCAGACAATGAGGGAAAAAGAGGGAAGTTAATTGTCAAAATATTGGAGTATGACCTGCACATAAAAACCACCAAGTTGATCAAGGGACAAGGACTTGCCAAGTTGTTGTCAAAATCAAACTGTAAGGTGCTAGAATTGCATAAAATCTTCACCCAATCAAACACACCCATTATACATCCTAGATAGGACAACTAACAGGTATTTGAAAACTAATCCTCTTCACCTTGGTATAAAAACATCATTTATTTTTTGTAGCATTTTGAATGTCCACTAGATGAAAAAAAGACAAAGGCCGAGAATCTCAATTTGAAGGCTATCAAATTATGCATTTCAAACCAGAGCTTGTATTAGAGGGATATTGTTGGCATCATGTTAAAATTCCTTGATGAAAATGAAGCCAAACAAGTCACAACAAAAATACACAGAGGAGTATGTGGAGGGAACCATCATTGGAAGGCAAAAAATCTCAAGATCATAAGGGCAGGGTACTACTGGCCCATCCTTTTCTTTGATGTATTTTCTATTGTCAAGGCCTGCAATGAGTGTCAAATACTTGCAGGAAAAAAAAAATTACTATCACTACCTATAAAACCTATCACTACAAGTGGTCCATTTCAGCAATGGGGGTTATACTTCATAGGAGAGATAAATCCTCCCTCCAGTGGACAACACAAGTGGATCCTCACTACCACTGACTACTTCACCAAGTGGATTGAGGTTGTGCTCACCAGGCATGCCACTGACAAGGTAATCATGAATTTCTTGGAAACTAATATTTTTTCCAGATTTGGTTGCCCCAACAAGATAGTAACAGACAATGCCCAAGCATTCAAGTCCAAATCCATGATTGACTTATGTGGTAGTCATAACATTTCCTTGATACATTCCACACCCTATTACCCTCAAGGAAATGGCCTGGCAGAATCATCAAATAAAACTCTCATCAGGATTATCAAGAAGTTGTTGACTGAAAACAAGAAATCATGGGACTCTAATATCAAGTATGTTTTTTGGGCTCACCGAATCATCACCAAGATATCTTTGGGAACCTCGCCATTTCAGCTTGTTTATGGCATAGATGTTGTTTTTCTCACTCAACTTGGTATACTAGTCCTAAATTTCTTACAAGAAGATATTAAGGAGCCCAATGCCATCCAAAGGAGAATATTCCATATTAAAGAAGTTCAACAAAGAAGAGAAGCATTGGATCAAAGGAAAAAAACATACCAGAGCAAGATCAAATCAATCTTTGACAAGAAAACCAAGAAGGAGATCTTTCAAAAAGGTGACCTAGTATTAAGGTGGGATGCTAGAAGGGATGACAAGTCCAAGCATGGTAAATTTGACAACCTCTGGTTTGGCCCTTTTAACGTGGTTGAATCTCTGGACAATATTACGTTTATCTTACACAATCTAGACTATTTAGAGATCTTTGGAGGCCCAGTAAATGGGCGCTTCCTAAAACATTACTTTGATTAAGGATGAGGGAAGGTCCCTCTTGTACCATAAATGATTTCCTTTTATTTTTTCTTTTTATTAGTTAGTTGTGTGTGAATAAATACTCCATAGCCCAATAAAGGCACCAGGGTGTAGTTTTAGTTTTCAGTTCAATAAAATGCATGGCTGAGGCACAGTAGTAGTTGCACAGGGTTGGCAAACAAAAACATAGGTAATTAATGGAAGGTAAGAGAATTTGTTTAATCCTAAGGCACCGATCTACAGTTCTCAACACCTCATGGGGATGAGTTATCCCCAGTTGGAGCCAATGTTGTTACATAGGCCTGCACCCCTGCCCTCTTCTATCTCTCACCCTCTCCATCCATGAAAGGTTGAGTTTCGCAGTTGCTTTCTTAGCTCATTCTCCACTATTTAATTATTCAGCTTCATGGCCCCTATTTTTTGTTTCTTATTTGCACCATCGTTTTTCCTTTGATAGAGGGTCACATGTTCTAGCTTGAGTTTTGAACACTCGTCATCATATTTTCCACTAACTGAGCATGTAGCAGGTCCATCGTGTCTTTAGTGTGTGTGCAATAGATATCCATGTTTGATAAATCCATTTAAATCTTGATAAGCTTCCGTAGAAGATAGCAACAAATCAGATTAGGCCATGTAAGACTCGAACTACATGAAAACAACGAGATGAATTGATGGACGGTGAAGATCCGACATTGGTGTAAGATTGACGGTTCCCATGGTATTTAGGGTTTCATTATGTGTATAAAATACATTTTTTCATGGAGTTCCTAACTCTTGCGCTAATCCCTATAGGCAACATCCCTATCCTCCAAATCAACAGTCCTCACACGATTTCAGACCCCCCCAAACTTTATACCTTTAACAGTGGGGTGGGGGGGCGGGGGTCCGGAAAAGTAGTTTACCCGCTCTCAGGCCCACCTAACGTGGTAGCTCCTCATGATTTCAGAACCCCCCCGCTATCTAATCCGCTTACCACATAACCCCCCCTACAGAATCCTTCGAAGATACCTCTCGATACCGCCCCTCTCACCACGCGCCATCTATCCTCCACTCACTACTCCTGCTTTTCACCACCTGACACATGTGTTCCACTCATACCAACATTACCTCTCGCGTATCTAACCCTCCTATCACCTCTTCACGTCGTTTTCATCCACGTAGTCCATGTCCACTCTTATCATCTCCTATTGGATGATTGACTCCACATCTCCCTCCATGACCGTTGGGTCAACGACCTTTCCAACAAATCTTTTAGAGAGTACATATGGCAGCTGACAAACCGAAATGAAGTGCACTTAACGACTGAGAGTCCTAGTCTCAGTTATGGATCACTACAAAAATTCAGTGAAGAAGCAGATCAAGTGAATATCTTCCCATGTTGTTGGTTACCCTCTATAATCATCAAACATCATGCAGGCATGCCAAGACTCGACACAGAACCCTGTTTTTTCACTCCTAGTTTCTTCCATTCAGTCCATCTGGTGCATGCATTAGTTCTATCTCAGAGACAATAGTAGTTTTTAGTTAATCAATCCCATAGTTATTTTAGATTAAATTAATAAGTGGTCTTATGTGTGTGATAAGAACCACTCTCTTGGTTAAGTTAAGTGTGAAACACACGTTGTTGTACTCCATGCAATGTTTTAGTTAAATTAATAGTTTTTTCTACAATAAGTTATCTAGAGTTAGGTATTAGTCCCATATGGACGAGAACCTATGCACCTCTGTTAAATATGTAGTCTTTCTATGGTTTTAGGGTTGGGAGTTTTTGGAAGGAAAGTAGAAGTAGCAAAAGAATTGGACCTACTCAGTTAATTGTAAAGTTTTCTACCTGGTGAATATATGTTGACGACAGTTGTGTTTTCTTACTCAAATCCTTATGTGTTGATTCTTATCATTTCCTTATTATTTCAAATATTGTTTTACTTTATCTTTTGTTGATTATGCAACTTGTTATACAACTATTGTTCAACGAAAGATCCACTATTTTTCAGCGTGTTGAATGATTTGCATCTAGATGTTTGCCTAAGTCTTGAGATATTATTTTAGGTCTTAGTTTTCACACAACAAGTGATTCATTGCATTGTTTGTTTTTGTTGTTTGTGTTTGTCTTTTCATATCCTCAATTGTCATTCAATACCCATACCATTGGAAAAAGAGAATCTACTTTTATACTATGCGGCCTGTCCTACCAGATCACCATCTTTGAAAACCTATTCTTAAGCTTACCAACAAAACCTACTTGTAAAAAAATCAATCATTACAAACTTGAGGTGGCCTAGATTTTCCCTTTAGCAGTCAGGTGTAGACCTTAGGACCAGCAGTCAATAGCCTCCATATGAAATTTAATACACATACCATTTCCTATTTCCATACGAATATCTTTTATTCCAACTGTAACATCAGTCTTAAGATTATGTAATTTTTCTTTAGTGATTACTGAGGTATCCCTCAATTCCTTGATGAGGTTGTCTTTTTCATTGTTGACCGAGGTTTGCAGCAAATCCTACATTTCATTTTGATTATAAATATTTTTCTCTGTATTATGTTTTTCAATCTGATTGGAATTCTCCTTTTCTTTATCTTGTCCCTTATCTTGATAAGAATTCTCTTCTTCTGATTTTTGTTTTTTATTTTGATAAGAATCCTATTTATTTGAGTCTTGTTCCTTACTTTGATAGGATTTATCTTCTTCTTGTGATTTATTCTAATAAATGTTTTCTAAGTGGAGCCATAATTATTTAGCAGATTTGTAGTGTCTCATCTTTTCTTTGAATCGGTCTTACAATCCATCCTGGATTGTTTTTAAGTCTAATGAATTGTTTCTCCTTTCTTTCTTTGCAGTTTTGTTTTTTCTCTTTGAAGTAGTTAAGTGCCAGGGATTACTTACTACTAAATCCCAAGCTCCAGATATTCTTCAAATCATATATCTTTTTATATTTTCCCTCCATGATGAATAATATGTTCCATCAAATAAGGAAGCTTCATTTGTGGAGATAACAATTTGTCCACTCATTTCTTCAGAATCTACCTTCCAGTGTTTAAACTATGCTAAAGGAACCCAATCTGATACCAATTGTTGAAATGTACACTTGACACTAAGAGA
>JZKD02S0508412.1:75445-89225 GCA_000966675.3 Picea glauca
AGTGATACTTGATTGGAATGTGCTTAGTCTTGGAGTGCATCACCGGGTTTTTTGAGAAACTGATGGCACTTGTATTATCACAATATATTGGAATGGGCTCATCATACTCAACCTGCATATCTGTCAAAGTTTGTTTCATCCAAAGAACTTGTTTCATCCATCTAAACACACTAATATAGATACATTATTTGATCTGGGTTCCCAAGTAAACTTAATATCTGAAGCACTTGTCAAGAAGATGGGTCTTGAAACAAAACCACATCCGAAGCCTTATCCTCTTGGTTGGGTATGTGATAAAGCAAAATTTAATGTCACCAAACTGTAGGGTCATATTTTCTATTGCTTCTAAGTTGATTGATGAAGTGTATTTGGATGTTGTAGCACTTGATATATGTGGCATAGTGTTGGGGAGTCCTTATCTTTATGATAGAAAATAAGTCTTATTTTGTCATGAGAACAAATACCACCTTGCTAAGGGGGGAGTGGAATATATTTTTAGAGCTCACAACATGAGGGCAAATGCAACACTTGTTAGTGCAAAGAAAATGAAAAGACTCATAAACACTAACAAGAGATATGTACGCATGGTCGTAAGAGAGAAAGATGTCGAGACATCAGACGCTTTCCAAGGATGTGTTCCTTCTCATAAAAAGGAATTAATTGATATTGTTTCTAAGTATGATGATATTTTTCAGGAACTAGATGGGTTACCTCCTAAGAGGGATATCCAACATAAGATACATCTTCAGCAAGATTCTCCTCTTCCTAATGTGGGCATGTACAGGATGTCAGTTGTGGAGATGATAGAAATCAAGAAGAAGGTACAGGGATTATCATATCAAGGGGTCATCAGGCCCAGTTCATCTCCCTGTCATTCTCTGATCTTGATGGTGCCAAAGAAATATGGAACACGGCGAATGTATGTCGATTACCAAGCTTTAAATAAAATCACAGTGAAAAATTGATACCCTCTTCCTCGTATAGATGATTTACTTGATTAGTTAGAAAATGTTGTTTATTTCACTAAGTTGGATTTACGTAGTGGATACCATCAAATCAGGGTCGTAGAACATTATGCATGGAAAATTGCCTTTAAAACCAAATAGGGATTGTTTGAGTGGTTGGCTATGTCATTTGGGCTTTGTAATGCTCCGACAAATTTCATGCGTGTGATGAATGATGTGTTTAGGCCTTTCCTAGATGAATTTGTGATTTTGTATTTAGATGACATTCTTCTTTTTAGCGAGACTTGGGATGAACATGTTAGGCATGTAAAGCAAGTATTGGATACTTTGCAAAGGAAAAATTTGTATGTAAAATTATATAAATGTGAATTTGGCAAGACTACACTTGTGTAGTTGGGTCATATTGTAGGAGGAGGACAATTAAAAATTAATCCTTCCAAAATTGATGTAATTGTAAATTGGCCTGAGGAAAAATGTGTAACCAAGATCTGAAGCTTCTTAGGTGCAGTTCAGTATTGGAGGAGGTTCATTTCAAACTTCTCCTTTATAGCAACTCCTTTGCATGCCTTAACCAGTGTGAAGAACACTTTTTAGTGGGAAGGAAAGAAAAAAAAATCTTTCGACACTTTGAAGGAGAATATCAATACCACACCAGTATTAACACTGCTAAATCTTCAACAACCTTTTGAGATCGAGACAGATGCCAGCAGATACGCCATGGGTGTAGTATTGATGCAATATCGTAAGCCTATCTGTTACCACACTGAAACTTTTAACCAAGTTAACTATCCTGCATATGATAAAGAGTTGTATGCATTAGTTCAAAGCGTAAAGAAATGGAAGAACTACTTGTTAGATAAGGAAACAATCATACATGCAGATCACCAACTCTTACAATGTCTTCAAGGACAAATCAAACTCCAACAATCTCGACACTACAGATGGATGGTTTTTGTACAACAATTCCATTTGGTAATCAGGTACAAAAAGGGTATAGGTAACAAGGTAGTCGATATGCTTTCTAGACCTCCTATTGTTGCTGATATTATTTTGAATAATACTTCTTTATCTCATGATAGATATGTAAAACAATATGCCATTGATGAAGATTTTAAAGAAGTATATGAGCAGCTAACCCATGGTGCACAGGTAGAGAACTATTGTTTGCAGGTAAAATTACTATACCATCTTGGAAAGATATGTATTCCTACAAGTGAATGAGTACATGTAATAAGATAATATCACACTTCTCTTGTGTCTGGGAATTTTGGGGTAGGAAAACTATGGCTCATTTGCAAAGGTTTTGTTACTGGCCTCAAATGAAAGAAATTGTGACTAAATATGTAAAGGGGTGTGTGATGTGTTCTATGTGTAATCCCACTAATAGAAAATTGGGGCTATACTCACCACTTCCTGTTCCATACCATCCATGGGAAAGTATCTCCATGAATTTTGTAACGGGTTTACCAATGACTGAAGGGGGTCATGACTATTTGTATGTTGTAGTGGATAGGTTCAGTAAGATGTGTATCTTGACGCCCTGTAAAAAGAAGATCAATGATGAGCATACTGTTGATATCTTCTTTTAGTATGTTTGAGTTCACTTTGGGTTACCCACATCCATTTTCTCGGATCAAGATACTCGATTCCTTGGGGAATTGTTTACTAGCTTGTGGAGAATGATGGACACCAAATTGAAGAGGAGAAATGCTTTCCATACACAGACCGACGAACAGATAGAGGTGGTAAACAAAACAATGGTACTTTTTCTTCGAGGCTACTGCAGCAAGCATCCCAAGTTATGGGATAAACAGATATCCTATGTACAACATGCTTAGAACCGAGATTTACATTCCTCCACTTAGAGTTGACCTTTTGTGACATGTTTTGGGTACCTACCCAAGGTTCCTTTGGACTTGATGTATGGGAGATATGTTGATGTGAATGAATAAAAAACAGAGCATAGAGCCCACAAGTTCATCTAGAGGATCCAGCAGGTGCACTAGGCAGTCATGGAACAGTTGGAGAAAATTCAATCATAGTATAAAGCTTGGCATGACAAGCACATGGTTGATCATCAGTTCCAAGTTGGAGACTTGGTATGGCTTCACATCAACAAATATATATTGAAGGGTGAAGGAAAGAAAATCAAGCCCATTCATTATGGATGCTTCACTATCTTGGAGAAAAGTGGTACCAATGCTTTTTGTTTGGATCTTCCACCTTATATGCATATTTACTCAGTTGTGAACATAGAGAACTTGAAAAAAATTTAGCCTCCCATGATCATGGATCAGGATGAGGAAGTTTCAATACCTTCAGTTGATGAGTTTACACCTGAGTACTTGGATGAGTTATAGGAATATATCATCCTAGACAAAAGGATGAAGACTTCACGTAGGGGTGATGTTGATTATCTTCAAGTAGGCTTAAAGGGTACACATCCAAGCAAAGAAAAGTGGATTGAGAAGGAAAAATTGAGGGGACTCTCCCCTCACTTACCTGTTGATTGATGAAAGCTTTTGCTAGTACAAAAAGTTCTCAGTGGGAAGGCATGATCCAAAAAGGATCCATAGAAGGCTAAGAACAACTCAAAACTCACAAAGACAACTTAGGATGCTCAGAATGGCCTCAATAGATAGATAAAGGGAAAAAATTGGAAGTTCCCAAAACTCAGTAAAAAATACATTATCGTGAAGAGCGTGTCGCAAGATTTCTAACAACGCAAAACAACTCGTCAAATGGAGTTACGAATTGAAAGATATTCACGATCAAAGTTTGGTCAACCTAGACCAATCAATAGGGGATGAGTCAGCATCCGTACTGCTGACATCAACATCCATAAAACAAACATGGAAGGAGTATAAGGTGACACATTTCATGCTGATGTTAGAATGATGACTTGGAAACACCAGAGGCTGCCATGTGTCACCTAGTTTTGGCACTTTCAGACTGAACCATGGACCAATAGGATTGTGCCATGTGGTAGTCTGTACGGTCCATATGATGATGTGGAATGATGACAGGGCACAGTGACATGGTGTGATGATGTGGCCCTGACATGGCAGAGGATAGCGTGGTCGAATGGGAGGCTGCCACGTGGAAGGCGGAAAAATCACAATGACAACCCGTAACCAAATTTTGAAAAAAAATAAAGATTGGCAGGTCTGCCAAATTTGGTGGACCATGCCAAATCCAACCGTGTTTTAATCATTGGGATCCTAGATAACATCACTACCAAAGTTGGCAGAGAAACTTTTGGTTATATTTATATATATTACAAAAAATCAAACCAAAAGGGGGAGTCTTGCAGGTTTGACCCTGAGACCTCCTCCTCATACTACGCCTTTACATTCACGCCCAAACCAACAGGCCAACAACCTATATTGTTATTACCACCCATGGAATTTAGTTAAGTGTTGAGTCCGCCAAGACATGGGGAGGAGGCACACGTGTGGTATGAATGTGGGCATGCATTTCAATGCAGCACAGTCATTAATTGCAGGTTGCAGAGAGGCACAATAATCGAGACAAATTTCTTCTTGGGCTTGGGAGTGCCAGAGTTGGATTGAGGAGTGGAGATATTCATTTTTGGGTAATTCAATGCCACAAATTCAGTGGTGTTGTCTATTTTATGATCTAAGCATTATTTCTATAGATTGATTTCAGAATGAGGTATACTTATGTAGTTTTCCAAATTCTTTAGCTGAGTTAATGAAAAAGCCTACCCATTTGAGAGAAGGACCCGAAGACGTAGTCCACCAGGGAAGAACTCCTTTATCAAGTTTTTATGTTCATATTTGATGCTTATGTCTCTTCATTATTGATATTTTCCTTCTTTAATGGTGCACTATAATTTATGTTCATTTAATGCAATTCTCTATAAGTCACTCAATGAAAAGATCCCAGATCAACAATACTTCGATTTCCTCACCCACACAATATTCGACAACTTTAGGGCTTACATGGGAAGGATAACTTCTTGTGTCATTTCATAGCCAACATGTGAATATAACTAAGGGTTTCATGTGTCTCTTGAAAAAGGACACTCTCTTCATATGGGATGAGTGAGCCTAGGAGTCCTTTGATTCTATTAATAAATCCCTGGTATCGACACCTCTACTAAAGCCCCCAAGCTACAATAAAGATTTCATGTTGTATATTTCCACATTCGAAGGGAGGGTTGGTATGGTTCTTGTTCAGAAATATGACAAGCTTCGTGAGAATGTTATCTATTACCTTAGCCAAAATCTAATTGGTCTTGAATTTAAATACTCCCATGTAGAGAAGCTAGCCTTAGCAACCATACATGCGGTTCATAGATTACGTCGCTATATATTACTATGAAAGACTATTGTGGTTGTTGATATCGATACATTTCAATACGTCCTTAAAAGGTGTATCATAGGGGGGAAATACAATAAATGGATTGTTATTTTGCAAGAATTTGATCTTGATTTTGCCTCTACAAAATCCAAGAAATCGGTAGTTTTTGCGGAATTGATGTTAGACTTCCCTAGGATGGATGAGGATATTTTTAATGAAAACTCATTCAATGATGGACATATCTTCTTTATATCTTCTTCAGACCT
The DNA here is from genome assembly GCA_000966675.3 of Picea glauca. Classification (NCBI taxonomy): domain Eukaryota; kingdom Viridiplantae; phylum Streptophyta; class Pinopsida; order Pinales; family Pinaceae; genus Picea; species Picea glauca. The sequence continues at coordinate 81,003 of JZKD02S0508412.1, forward strand.
CTAGTAGGGAGATATTCTAATCTACATTCAAACTATGAAGCTTCCACAACATCTTTCGAGAGACGCCCGACGACGTATATGCCACCACGCCAAAAGATACCTTATTATCGGCGACATGTTGTATCGTCGAGGGGTAAATGATATTTTGCATCATTTTTTTACTCATGAGAAGAATGAATCCATTCTAAATGAACTACAAGGAAAATACCCTCTAGCAGAGGTTATAGTGGAGGCTTTTAGTGTTACAAAATTGAAAAAAATGTCAAAAACACCTCCGTGAAAACATTTGTTTTTGGTAGCAGATGTTTTTACGGAAAATATAATGGAACTTCATTATAACTAAAAAAACTAGGCAGGAAGAGGTTGTAGTGGATTTTTTTCTAATCGATGTGCTTCATGGTCTATATGCACTGGTGCATTCTCAAACATAAAGAATTGGTGCCTACATTACGCTGAAACCACTAGGCCAATCCTAAAATATTGGGGCATCGATGCATTTATACAAAATAACGCACCAATGCATTTATACAAAATAACGCACCAGTTCATTAATAAAGACAACACATCGATGAAATCTACGATACTAATCTTCGATGCATTCTATAAATTAAAGCACCAGTGCTTAACATTACAAGAGAACACCAAGGATGTCCAAAAACGATTGGGGCATTGATGCTCTTATAAGTAATAAAGCACTAGTTCCTTAATAAGAATAAGGCACCAGGCGAATCTATGATACCATCACTGGTGCGTTAAAAAAAAACCTATCATGGAATGATATTCGGAACACACCAAGGAAAAAGTGAGATACAGAAGCATTGGTACATTTATTAATTAAACACATCGATAAAGGTTTTTTATTATTATAATTGTTGGTTAAAATAGTATAAATATCGGTGTTAGTTCCTTATATATCAACACCAATGAAATTTTAATTACAACACCGGTGCGTTGTATCTTGAAATGCATTGGTGATATTTATCATTCAATGTATTGGTTGTCAATTTCTTTTTTTAGAAACACAGACCAGTGACAATGCACAATTATTGTTATTTTTTTATTCCTTTATTCATCAAAAAATTGACATATATCTTATAATAGTATTCATTTAAATTAAATTTTGATTAGTGCATTTGGATATGATATTTGGATTAATTTTTTATATCATCAGATTTCTTGTCTCTTCATTATAATATTTAATCATCCATACATTTTATTAGCGATGTAACATTTCACAACAACATTCGACAACACAATAGAATAAAATAAAACATATTTTATATATATGAATAATAGCTTTTTTCATACAAAATTGGTCGACACTTATTGGTAACCCCTTGTCTTTCAATTGGGACACTATGTCCATTACATTAAATAAAATGTATGATTTTCACAGACAAGTATTTCAAAAAATACAACTTGCATTGATATCCAAATATATTGATCGCCATTCTTCGTTGGAACTGTTGTCAGTGCTCGAGCTACTTCCATGAATTGGGTTATTTGGTTGAATGTTTTGTTGATTGTCTCGATTGTTTTCCTCTTCTTAAAATTATTACAACTACAAAAATAAAAATAAAGTGTAATGGGTGTATCTACAATAGTGAGAATAATAAAAATTGAAATAAGTAAAATACATGAACGTAAATTGAAAAACGACATACCATAGAAATAATTGAGTCTTGGATGATAAACATTTTTTCAAAACCAAATCTCATGCCTTCTGTCAACAACTATTATGTTGGCACATTTCCATACTTTGTTTCCTGCAAGTTTTATACCCAATAATAAATCATACATTTAATATAAAATACTTTTTTTGTTCCATTAGTTATAAAATGAGAGAAGTAAAATGACATGAGATACTTACAAATTTCACAATTAATTTTTGATATGCTAACATATACTCACAACCCTTACTTAACCCAATGTCAATCAATTCTTGTGATGCCTCTTCTTTGTATGTTAGCACCTGTTTGAAGACATTAAGGGATGGTTGTTGTAAAACAAATTAAATATACCAAAAATGAAATCTTAAGTTAATGTTATAAGGAAATAACAATTACTCACAAACTTTCCTATCAACCCTTATTTTCCTTGTCGTACAGTTTTATGTGTTGAATGGGTTCCATTTTGCTTTCTTTTCTGCAAGAAAATAATTGAAAATTAATATTTAATAATAAATTATTTATTTATGTGTACCTAATAGAAAATTTTAATGATTTCATACATTTGAAACATGTTGTTGTTGAGATGGCTCCTCCTGTGATGCAATTATGTCCATTTCTTTTACCATCTCGTTGTACATTTTTTTCGACACTCCTCCTGGCATATTTTGGATATCAACTTGTTGATCCTTTGGGATTTTCATAATCTTTCTAAAAAAACGTAACGTGACAAATGATATGTTTATATTGATATATGAAAACTAAATATAAAAAAAATGATATTAATAAAGAAATGGTTTGTAGTAATATATACATATTCTAGAAAAGCATTTTTAGGAAAATTACTTTTTGAATAAAAAAATTTTGTTTTTGTATGTTTTTTCTATTGCAAGTCTGACAGGTTTCATTGACCATTTCTCTGGAAACACTTCTTGTAGTTTATATATAACCTCATTCTTGGAATCAATGGATTGATTTCTGTATTGCAAGTGGAAAGTACATATATACATTCATTCCACTATATCCCTCATAGTTTTGTAAAAGTTTTCCCCCATTTCATTAACCTCCAACACCACTCCAGATGAGGTAAGGACCAATTCATCATCATTTACATATTCTATAATTTTTATTTTCTTAGGAAGACATTCGATTCCTTCATTATTGGTCCCTGTAGAACATTAAACATATGTGAATTAATATATTGTTTGAAATATGTTATCTAATATTCTAAAGTATATTGTTAATGAAAATTCAAAAAATAACTCATACTGAATAGAATTTTTTCATTCACCTGATTCTTCCTTTTGCAATTTTTCCATCACAAAGAATCTTATTGAGATTCCTTATTTTATGGCTTTGTAGGACACACACTAAACAATACATATTAATTAAACTTATATATAGTTAGAACATATTAATTTTATATATAATTACAAACAACTTGTATTTTTAACATATTAATTTTGTATAACCCGGATGGGGTGCCACTTGGATAGAGTCCGAGGAGACTTGGAACTGGGAATCCAGGGGAGTTATTAACCTCGGAGGCTAGCCCATGAACATTAACTCCCCCATGGCTCACACCATGAGGAGAGTAATGGTAGTGTGTCTGGCTATATTGGTTGGGTTAACGGATGCGCGAGCTAGCCAGACCAAGCGTACCAGAATCGAGCTGGTTGTCAACTCAACTTCAATGGAGGTAGGGGTTGTTAGCTCAGGATGCAATGAAGAAAATGGGTGTAAATGGGATTTATCCCTAGTGTATTACTTCATTCTTCATCTGCCTTAGTACATTCGGTATTTCCTCGACTCTCCCAAGAGTTCCATAATTGTTTCTCTTTGTGACATTTTCCTGAGCACCCGTTACTTCCTCCCTGGCTCTACTACCCTCTATTCTCCATTCATGCTTAGTCACCATAAGCTCCCTCTCAGCACCCCTGCCTCCTCCCGCTCCTCTCAACACCCTATTTGAGCCTCCATTCTTGTATCCGTTCACCTCCATACTCTCCCCAGAATGCCCAGGGAGAGAGGAAAATCCAAGAGGGGTGCTCATTATTACAACACCCTCTCTCATCGTAATAGGATCACCCCTTCCCAAATGGCTCTTATTTCTCATTTTTTGAGCCCTCAGAATACTATCTAGATGTCATAGGAGGCTCCTCAGTTCACCCCTCTCCAGATCCATGGTGTCAGCTCGGTAAAAGAGGAAGCATCCTCCTCTAGTGCTCACTTCCCTCTATCCATCCCTCTTCTGCTCCATGGATTGAGCTTGGTAAAAGAAGAGGCACCACCTTCATGCACGCGCCCTTCTCTGGCTACCAATCTCCTATCCCCCCCAATTGTCAATCCAGGTGACCTCTATTATGACGATGGAAGTTGTATTGTGGAGGAGGAAATCCCCCTAAGATGGAAATTGGATGATAACGCAATGACAACCAACGAAATCACCACAGAGGTAGTAGTAAAGGAAGAGGAGGAGGAGTAGCCTCAACAATTCTCCAACCTCCTCACAGAGGAACACCTTCAACTCCTCTTCGAAATCAAGCAGAAATAGTATGATTAGATGCACTCTTAGAGAATCCTTGGACAAATGATGGACATCTTGTTCGATGCATTAGAAGATTCTCTTGCATGCACCAGATGCCTACTTTTGACCAACGTTTCACTCTGGTCTACACAATTCATGGACAACTAGGCTGAACACCGAAATGAAGTCTCCATGTTTTGGTTATTTGTCAATTCCAGTTGTTGAATTAATGGTCTAGTTTACCATAGCAATAGGATAGACGACCATACAGTTTTTTCATATATTGTATATGCAATTTTGTTAATAGAATCTCTATCCATAGATGGTCCTAGCAATAGGCTAGAAAATACGGTTCAAACTTTTTTTTTACGCAGATAGGCTGCATAATTTTGTGTGAGCATTTTTGCTCAAGCAGTGGTAGCATACAGGATGATGTCTCAATCTCTAAACATTTAGGAGCCACTTGTTTTGGTTTCAAATGTGTGGAAGAACAGGTGGCTCATACTTGTCATTGTACATCGTACATATGTCATTAATATAAGGATCCACTTTTATTTACAAAAGGAAAGAAACATATTAATTTTGTATAGAATTTACGAAGAACTTGCCTTTTTTTCCTTTATGGATGTTTTATCATTGTGTCAATTAGAATTTTTGTTACTTGAACTATTATCACACATTTTTTTTATCAATATATATCCTCCACCATTCAATGCACAAGTTATTAAATATATTTTATAAATAAATCACATGAATTTTTGCAAAAAAAAGTTTCCAATGTGCTTTCATAATATAAAAGAACGGTTGTGTTCCATACATGAAATGCACATATATATCAAAAATATTTTTTTTAAAAACTATAAATTACAATGGTGTGATATGTATCTTTATCAACACCTCTCCAATAGAAAAAGAAAACAAAAATAAAAAACAATACCATTAAAAAACACATCAATGAACATTTTTTTATTAATTATGTTGCAACATTACCGGTGCGCTTTATCTGAAAGCGCACCAGTGTGTTAGATTCAATTAGACACATCGATTACCCGAACTAGTTTTTTAAAATAACGTGATAGGGACAAGAGGTTTTGGATCTGATGCATCACATGTCAAACGCCTTTTATATGGAAACATAAACCCATTAAATCTAAAATGCCTAAAATGAAATGATCTAATTATGAAGTTATAGAGGGAGTTAAACCCTAAGGTGAAATTTTGTAGTCATAGAAGAAAGAATAAGAAAGAGTTTAATGTAAGTATGATTTTTTTTTTTGAATTTTAATTAAATCTAAATAGAGATACAAATTGTAAAAAAAATATTATTAAAATCAACAGTAAAATTTAAAATTTTTACTATGTAGAGTTTTGAGTGAATCACAAAACCCTTCAAATTCTATTTTTTTGAATAAATTTGTTGCTCCAAAAGGGTTTTGAATGAATCACCATACCCCTCAAATTATGATCTTCTGAATAAGTCTCATGTTCAAAGGTATTGACTTGTTGCTCTACAGTTCTCCCCTATATGTCTCTCTTGCAAATCTCTCCCCTATAAATTTTGGCAAAATAATAAAATATTGAATAGATTAATACCCAGGAAAGATTTAATGAAAAGGGTTTTAAATAAATCACCATAACCTTAAAATTATGATCTTCTGAATAATCTTGTTGTTTCAAAGTATTTTTCTACCCCACAGTGCTCTCTGATATGGCTCTCTTGCAAATCTCTCCACTATAATTTTGGTAAAATAATGAAATAGTGAATAGTTTTTTACTATTTAAATGACTTTATGAAATTATATTTTAAATTCTCGGTCATTTTTCAATTGTAAAAAAACAAAGCCACACTTTTTTTTATAAGTTTTTCGAAACCCTGGTGCATTTATTAATATAACGCACCGGTGTGTTTTTGTATACAACGCACCGGTGCACTTAAAAGTTTTGGAGCACCGATATCAGATAATTATTTTTTATTTATTTACAAATTGATGTGAATCGTAAATAAACGCCCTGGTGCTTTATATTGTTATATACACATCGATGCATGATTTTTAAATAAGCACACCGTTATTCTTTCAAATTTATCTGAATTTTTATTTGCACACAAAATAGTATATTCATCTTAAATTGTCTTTTAGGATGCATGTACATGACTTGTAGTACTCCTGTAATGACCCCAGCCGTTATGACAAGATGCGCCGCATAACCAGTGCAATTATTATTTTTTAAACAGGAAGGTAACAATGACAAACAATCAATCAACACAACTCGACGAAAAACACAACACACACAATTCAAGCAACAGAAAACATAACAACTTAGCATACTAACACATCACGCATATGGATGCAACATACACAAATCAATTAGACCAAAATAAAAACGACTACCCGCACATCCTACCCTGCAAGGTTAGTGTTGAAATAATGTAATTGCGAAGAGCATTCTTATTATTATTTTGTTATTGGATTAAATCCCCATTGTGGATTAATCATGTCATTATTATTATTGTTGTTATTGAATTAATCCCCATTGAGGATTAATCATGTAGGTAAGTGAATAAGGACCAAATCCCCTTTTGCGGATTGGTCACCAGACAATTACAAAGTGTTGAATAAGAAGTCAGCCCCAACAGTTATAATAGAATACCCAGAATTAATTAATGGTGGGTTTACCCACCCAGACTGAGAGGTCGACCCTGCCAGATCGTGACTCTTCACACGCCAGATTGATATAAATAAGAGGCTAGCGCCTCACTTCTTAGATACACTTCACTTGCTCATTCTCTTATGAGGCAAGATGCAATTAGAAGTTGGAGAGAGGAGAAGAAGGGTGATGCATCTCTTGGGGGGGACTTTCTATATTGATTTGAGTTATCTCTTGAACATTGTATAAGCCATTTATGATAAGGAAGTTTTTGCTGGGTTTTCTTCCCCTAGAGGGTTTCCCAGAATAAATGTTGTGTCTCTTGTGAATGTGTATTTCTCAGTGCTCTTATTCTTATTATGCTCTTATCTATTGAAATGCAAAGAACTATAATAATGGCATAAACATTAACATGGTTTCAGAGCCAACCTGAAGAAATCACAATTTGCAAGAGGAAAAACGTCACTGTTATCGTACCCCAAAATTAGGGTTTTGCAAAAGTGAGTATTTTCAGCTCCCTATCATCCTAGAAAGCTGTGCCCTCCCCCAAGGATCAATTTTGCACCTAGAGCGCACCTTTTAGTGGCTGGATCTCCTGGAAAGTGAAACCCTAGTTTCACAAAAGTACCAGAAGTACCAGAAAACCAGTACCAAAAGTACCAGAGTACTAGAAGTACCGGAAGCACCAGTCCAAAAATCCACAGATCAGATTTGAAGGGGTAAAAGTTGGATTTTCAAAATTCCGACTGCACCAGCTAACTCACCTCAGCCCAGCGCATCTATCCCCTGGATCATAATTTCAAAATTCAAAGTTTTAAAAATTAGGGTTTCCTCATAAAACCCTAAGTTGCAGTTGCAGTTGCAGTCTCAGAACCAGTTGTAGTTGCAGTACCTGTTGCAGTTGCAGCCGTAGAACCAGTTGCAATCACTCTTGAAGTTTTTGGTAATGATTATCGTTGCTACCAGATGGAGCCACTACCTGTAAATGCTATCTGAGGTATGTACTCACATATGGTTAGTGGTTAAACCCTAAAGAGTATTTGCAGGAGAATGGATCTTTTTCCATAGATCCAGAAGGATCTCAAGATCCAACACATTCAAAGGAATGATGCAACCCAGGTGTGATTATTCTAATATTCATCTATTTGTTATGAAATTATCTTGATCAATGTTGCATGTTGAAGCTATGATCAAATCATTAGAAGGATTGAAAGTTGATCATAGAGCTTATCCTCTAACCTAACCTTTTGTCAAGTTAGTGTATTGTGTTAGTACAGAAGATAGGTTGAAGAAAGCACTCGTCACTTGAGTGAAGGAGACCTGGAAGAAAAGCAAGCACTCATTCTTGAGGATAAGGCTCCAGGTTTGATTAATCAAGATTCA